>VDFB02170472.1:0-20557 GCA_007258455.2 Sequoia sempervirens | reverse complement strand
TAGTGGTAAAGTGACAGCTCAGGCTTGGATTAGTAAGCTGGACACTTTTCTTACATTACGCCCGATGGCCGAGAGAGATGCTATCAGATATGCTACATTGCATCTCGAGGGAGTAGCTTATGATTGGTGGCACCACGGTATGGTGACACTACAGCATGACAGGATCACGTCATACCAGGAGTTTGTGGACAGATTGGTTGAGCGGTTTGAGAGGAAGGATCCTGAATCCTACTTCAGAGACTTGGCTCAGTTGAGACAGAGTGGCAGTTTGGAGGCCTATATTGGTGACTTTCAGAAGTTATCAGTTATGGTTCCGAACATTTCTGAGAGGCGTTTGGTAGTGCTTTTCATGGAGGGGCTGACAGAGCCATTGCGAGGTTGGATCAAAGCCTTTGATCCTCCTTCGTTACAGGAAGCAATGAAAAAAGCACGAAGTATGGAGTTAGCAGCACCATCTAGTAGATTCAACTCCAGGAATAATTCATCTTTCAGGGACAATAAGGGTTTTAATAGAAACAGAGAGAAATCTGATTTTAACAAAGACAAATCAGATTTTAAAAACGATTCAAAAGGTAAATCAGCAGCTCCACCTTTGGATCGTGAGGCCCTTAATGATCTACGCAGGAAGAAGCTTTGCTTCTACTGCAAAGGTCCCTATGACGCCAATCACGATTGTCCTCTAAGACCTAAGGGCAAGGCAAATCGAGTGATGTGGGCATACTATGAGGATTCGGAATCAAAAAATTCCGAACAGCAGGTTGAGGATTGGTGAGGCTTTAGAGCTTAGGCTGACGAGGGCGAACTCACAGTCTGAGGGAGGCCAGCTTATCTAGCATTATTGAGGGGCTCATTGAGGGATTACGTGGTGTGTTAGCGGAATGAGGGTCATTACCCTTCTTGATAAGGAGCTACACAACTTTTATAGATGCTAGTTTAAGGTTTGAGAAGCGGACTCATCGAGGAGTTGAGGGCATTAGGGTCAAGGTGGCCGATGGATACACTTTGAGATGTGAACGCATGATAAAGGATCTCCCTTTACGCTTGAACAATTATGAGTTCAAGGCAGATTACTATGTTGTTAATATGGGGGATATTGATTTGGTCTTGGGAATGAAGTGGCTTCATTCATTGGAGGAAGTCACTCTTCATCTCAAAGACATGGAGATCCGTTTTGATGTTGACGGGAAGACTCACATACTAAAAGCAATACGGGACAGCGACATCAAAACAATTTCTTTTCGTCAGATGGAGAGGCTCATGCGTCACGACATGGTAGAGTGGGCTGCCGAGTGCACTTTAGCACCTATACAGGAGGGACAGCAAAAGACAAAATATCATCTGGACATTCAGCAGTTGAGAGTCAAGCATGATAAGGTGTTCAGTGATATTCCACCAGGTAGACCTCCAGACAGGGGCATAGAGCACATCATTGAGCTCGAGGAGGGCGCTAAGCCCGTCATGATAACTCCTTACAGGCATCCTAAGAGATTGAAGGATGAGATAGAAAAAACAATAAAGGAGTTACTCGCTATGGGACACATTCGACCTAGCAAGTCGCCATTCGCTTCTTCAGTTGTATTGGTAAAGAAGAAGGATGGAACATTGCGCATGTGTATTGATTATAGAGTCCTGAATAAGAGGACGATCAAAAACAGGTATCCGATACCACGGATTGACGAGCTTATTGATGAGCTCCATGGTGCCTGTTATTTTACCAAGATTGATTTGCGGTCAGGGTATCATCAGATCAGGGTCTGTGAGTAGGACATAGAGAAGACCGCCTTCCGATGTCATTGTGGGCACTTCGAGTTCGTAGTGATGCCATTTGGGCTCACTAATGCGCCAGCTACTTTTCAGTCTACGATGAACAGGGTTTTTCATTCATTATTGAGGAGGTTTGTGTTGGTCTTTTTCGATGACATCCTTATATACAGCAGGACATGGCAGGAGCACTTGGCTCACCTGGAGACCGTGTTGAGTATTTTGGAGAGGGAGTCTTTGTACGCCAAGGAATCCAAGTGTGATTTGGGGATGACTGAATTGCTATATCTAGGTCACATTATCAGTGCAGATGGAGTGCGTATAGATCTTGAAAAGATCCGCGCCATTATTGATTGGCCTACACCGGCAAACCTGACACAGTTGAGAGGGTTTCTCGGTTTGTGTGGATTCTATCGTAGATTTGTGAATGGTTATTCACGACATGCAGCCCCCATGAAAGATTTACTAAAGAAGGGTGCATTTATTTGGATTCCTGAGGCACAGGAATGTTTTATGAAGTTTAAGGAGTTGATGACCACATGCCCTGTTTTAGCGCTACCAGATTTTACGAAGCCTTTTGAGCTTCAGTGCGATGCATCAGGTGAGGGCATTGGTGCGGTGCTTATGCAGGACAAGCACCCGATTGTGTACGAGAGCCGAAAACTCAGAGGGCCTGAGAGACTTTATAGCATTTATGATAAGGAGATGCTCGCTATCATGCATGCCTTAGCAAAATTCAGGCAGTATCTTGTTGGCAGCAAATTTTGCATTAAAACTGATCATAACAGTTTGAGACACTTCTTGGGACAGCGAGACCTCAATGATAGACAGCAGAAGTGGGTCAGTAAGTTGCAGGCTTATGACTTTGATATCTCGTATATTAAAGGTACACAGAACGTAGTGGCTGATGCACTTTCACGTAGACCATATTTGAGCGCTATGGTTCACATTTCAGAAGATTGGAGGCATATGATAGTGGCAGAGTATGCCAAGGATACTTGGGCGTCCAGCATTGTTGAGGGATCGACAGTTGATACCAAGTATACACTTGTGAATGACTTGATCATTTACAAGAGCAGGATATATTTGATCCCCGGTTCAGAGGTGAAGAACATCATTATGTGGGCCTTTCATGACGTGCCTACAGCAGGACATCCCGGGTACTTCAGACCTACAGACAGATTTGGGAGAGATTCACCTGGAGAGGACTCAAGGCAGATGTTCTTCAATACGTGCGTGAGTGCCCTGTTTGTCAGCAGAACAAGCAGAACACGTACCCGACAGGTTTATTGCAGCCACTTCCGATTCCTGACAGGAAGTGGGAATGCCTGTCGATGGACTTTATTCTGAGCCCCTTGCCTAAAGCCAAAGGCTGAATTGCATATATGCTTAGTTGTGGATGAAACTACGAGTATCACCCACTTCTTCAGATCACCGACCTACCGCGACTACAATTAGCGAGGAGAATTATTCTTTAAGTGAGGTATTAGGACTACATGGATTGCACCGGGCATTGTGACGGGGATAGTCGGTTCTTAGTCACTTAAGCGGGAGGTATTTAGATTTTTGTAAGGTTCCGAGGCTTACACGAGGCACCGGTTACCATCCGCAGAGAATGAGGATGGGTAGGCGGAGATAGTGAAAATAAGTGGGTGGAAGGATACCTCAGGAACTATATTGCAGGGCAGCGGAAGGCGTGGGTCAAATGGATACATTTGTGTGAGTATTGTTACAACTCGACATTCCATATGACCATTCAGATGTCACCTTTCATGGCGTTGTACGGGTATGAGGCGCCGAGTTTTCTGGATTTGCTACTGAGCGACAGTAGAGTGTCGAGTGCAGGAGGTTGGTTGCAGGAGAGTCAGGATACTATGAGGGCTCTCAAGGAAAATATAGCCAAGGCACAAAATCAGCAGAAGCAGTATGTGGATCAGAAGAGGACGGAGAGACATTTCGAGGTTGGTGACATGGTTTACCTCATCTTTATTACGATGGAATCCTCTTAGGAAGAGTGGGTCGAGGGCTTAAGCCGCGTTATTATGGTCCTTCGGGGATCACGAGGCGAGTTGGAGGTGGTATGAGCTTGAGCTTCAGTGACGGGAGGTACACAATGTATTTCATGTATCAGCCTCAAGAAGAGGCGTTAGGGATATCGTGTGGTACCGTCTGCCAGTTTATCCATAGATGATGAGGAAAGTTGATCTTAGTACGAGAGTCCATCACGGAGTATAGGGAAAACGGAGTTAGTAGGAGGACTATCGAGGGAATATCATTGAAATGGAGATTTACTGAGGATGCTACATGGGAGGCGAGGATGATACGCGGCACCGAGGCGTGAAGTTAGCGGACAAGCAATTTCGAGGAGAAGCGGCTGTCATGTCCCCTTCTAGTTGACATCTCTCGAACCGCAAGGATTAGCCTATCATCGACCCCTCGTAGAGGCGATGGATTGTATAGAGGAGTCTAGTTAGGTTGGCTCGGCTTGATTGGCAGTTTGATCCGGTTGGCTTTTCGTTAAGACTCGTTGGACACTTCTTGCATAAGTTTCTATTTTTAACAGTTATTGGCAGTCAGCGTGGGACCCCTGCTATTTTTAGCAGTATGGATTGTTGGTGTTCAGAATCACTTCAGTGTTCGTCAGCTTCAGACGGATCAGGCATCAGATGAATAATGAGAGAGATATTAATATTTAATTGAATTAATTAAATATTAATTAATTGGAGATTATAATATAAAGTTATAATATTTTATTATAACTTAAGTGATTTTGATAAAGGGGTCGCCTATCATCAGAAAGGGGCCATTTGAAGATTAAATTTATAATTTAATATTTGAGCTGAGACTATTGAAAGAAATTAAAAGAAGAGATCGAATTATTTAAAAATTCCCTATCTTTAAGGAATTCGCACTTTTGAGGGATATAGTGCATTTGCCTTGGGATTCGAGCCATTATGTGATTTGCGAATTGAAAATTGATCAAGACTTCGTCAGAGAACATAAGCTTTAGGGTTTCAGTCTCGAACTCATTGGGGAACGAGCCATCTCCATTGAAAGCAGTTCAGAGGGTGCGAGATATCACCTGATCTATTGCCAGTTGAGAGATTTCTTCATCCAGAAGAAATTATAGAGCATCACAGATAATAAATATTCAGGGTTATTGATTTACAATCCATTCAGAGGGTTTTCAAAGTGGAGGCGCCTATTTTCCTTTGGATCTTGGGATTCTATTGAGTGCCGTACCTTCATTCATTGATTGCTGATTATTTCCAGGCCGTACTGCTGTTGTACCTGGCTGTACCATCAGTTAGGAGGCGAGTTCTTTATTTTGATCAAAACGCCTATCTCTCAGGCAAGCAACCTTCGCTAAAGTTGGCGCTAGGGTAGCTGGAAACTATTGAGCTTGTGATTCAGAGGGAGAAGCATAATTTCAAATAAAGTCGTACCATTTATGTACTTCCAACCTGCTGCAAAATACTAGGTTCTTTATATTAAATAATGCTGTTTTAATGTTGCATGTTGTCAGATCCTTTATTGTAAGACATTCTGAAGATGAATAAATAGTTGGCGCCATTAGATCTTGCATCTTTCTCTCAATATCAGCATTGTATGATTTTTTTAGAATTTATTTATCTATTCTTGCAAAAATCGCAATTTTCTTGTATTACACAAAAACCCAAAAAAACCAAAAACTCCAAAAATCAAACAAAAACAGTCAGAAACTGAAATAGGGGAAACAAGGGGTTTCTACAAAGATAATCTTGCTCACTGCATGCTGAAGATCACGATTCACTTATGGTGGTGGTGGCTGGTAATGTGGAGCTTTGCGCTCAAATCTACCTCCGCCTTTGGGTCTGTGCACATCCATGAACTCATGAAAAGATAGAGATTGCTTGATCTCAGGAGCCAATGTCGAATACTCTCCAAAGAATCTGGTCATAAAGGTAGGCTGTCCTGGCCTACGCTCAGGAATACTAAAGGTAGGCTGTCTTGGCCTATGCTCAGGAATACTAAAAGATATCGGCTACTGCACTGACACCTGTGGCTGCTCAACACCTGCGGTCCTGCTAGACTGTCCTATCTGAAAGACATGTTGATGTGGTGTATACTGTCTCATCGTGCCCATAAGCTGAGACATCATGTCCATCATGTTATCATGCCTCCGTCTGTACTCTGTCTCTGAACTCTTTGCTCTGACATGTTTCTTTACTGGATCCTTAGGCGTCTCCCTTGACACCTCTTTGTCTCCCATCAAAGTAGTGATATTGTTCTCACTATTGTTAGAAATGGATCTGTGTATGCCCAAAATCCCTGAGACTGTCTCACCTTCTGGAATAGGTGGACTTGACCAATCGTCTATTCTCCCTGTTCCTCTACCCTTGCTGTAGAATATAATATCTCTACTCATGAAAAAGCATCGAAAAAGCACAATTCATCTGAAAAAGCATAGGATGGCAGGAAAACTGTGCTCTGATACCACTGTAAGAGACTTGGTGTCTCTTAGCCCTCAATTGGTGCCAAAAGATAAAATGGGTTTTTCTGACTTGCTAGTTTTTTGAATGTTTTTGTTTTTATTTTGTAAATTTCTGATTTTTGCTTGAAATGAATAGGTGCGATTTTGCATAGAAATTATTCTAAAATATATAGGAAAATAAAGAATACAATTTCTTGAGAAAATCGACTTCTAGACTTATGGCATTCATTTTTATTTGGCTTTCTGAATGATTACAATACTGAAATGATAACATGCAAGAAAAAAAGCAACACTATTTTATTCAAAAACCTGGTTTATTTGCAGCAATGAAACAAATAGCTGAGAAGCTCAAACTGCCTGAGAAACAATGATCTCTAGCCAAGAAGTGATGCCAAATGCTTCCAAAGAGATATGCGTCCCAAATGGAAATGGAGAAGACCAAAAAAGCAGTGCGATTTGGCTTCCAAGTTCACATGCCTAAGTGCTAAAAGGTACGGCCTGAGCTGCAATGAATTAAGCCATACGGCTGAAAGAAGGTGCCTGAGATTTGATGAATAAGACTAAAAATCGTTCTCTTTTTAATTCAATACTTCCTCCTTAAAACCCTTACTGATTCTTCCTCTGTAAGTACGAATATGACTTCTGGATGAAGCCACTCTGATGACAAGCTTCAGCTGATCTTTCACAACTTTAGTATGCCTGATTTTGAAGAGGGAACGTTCTCCAAAATTCAATGATGAAGCGAATTTGCAGAAACCCTTGTTTCACAAACCCCAATGTTCTCAGAGAGAAATAAAGACAAATTAGAATAATCCACAATAGAGGTCAATTTGTCTCTTGTGAAGTATATACTCTCTTCAATAGGTTCGACCCAAAAAAGCAACTCAATGAGCATTTAATAAACATTAAATTCGCCCTTGGTAAACTTAGGAAATATTATCATTACATGGCATCCCCTTTTTAAATAATTAATATGTTCTCATTCATTAATAATAATCGCCTCTTTAATATAAAGTATTAAATACTTTATATTATTCTATTAATAATTTAATATTTCATTAATTGACTTTATAATATAAAGTCACAATATTAATAATCCTCCAAAAATCATTAAATGCTCAAATATTCACTGTTTGCTCAACCAACTGGCAAACTGGGTTGAAACTGAGATGACCAACTGAGCCAGTTGCCCTGCCAGAAATAGTAACCCCTGATTGCTTGACTTACTATAAATAGTAAGTGCCTGAATAACACTTTGTAAGCACCTACAAAGGTCCAAACCTGAATCAACTGATGGAGTAATGTTCCCAAACTCTGGATAACTGCAAAGGAAGATCCTCTCATCACATCTGTCAGCCTACGAGGGTCAAAATGATAGGCTAACCCGTCAAACACCTGAACTGCCTAGGAAGGGGACATTACATATGGTGAAAGATTAAAATATAAACAAAAATTGGATAAGACAAAAATGTCTTAGATAAACTAAAAGCAAAGATTATTTACAAAGGCAGCAGTTATCACCATTCACAAAGAAGCGATTCTGTATAAGGCAGCATTTATATTAATTAAAAAGAAGCAGATAAGACAAATGAAGCAAGGGACAAATGTCATAAAAGACAAAAGAAGACAGTGAAATATTAAAAGACCAAAAACTGCGATTTCATATGGCAATTATTAATATAAAGTTGAGATTAAGCAACAAACAGCAAGGACAAGGTGAATAAAACAAAAAGAATAAGACAAAAAGGGTCAAGATAAAAAATATAAAGGTGCAATCCTTGAAAATCTTTGAAAAGTCAGACTTTCTAAAGAGGTGCAATCTCCTACATAAGGAAGGTGGGATTTCACAAGTGATATGAAGCACTCCTTTTAATGGTATGATTTGTTAATGAAAATTCAGATTTTATATGGGTGCGAACTATGATTGAAAAGATGCAATCTTTCACCAACATATATATATGATATTCAAATCAGATTTAAGGGAGTTGAGTGTGAGAGAATATTTCTGCGAATGTCTGTGAGTATATGAGTATGAGTATGCTGATGTAAAAGAAGAGAATATGCAGATATAAAGGCAAATCATTCAATTGAAAAAGGTGAGAAAAGTAAAAGAATATCTAATGCATAATATGAAAACAAATTTGTAAGGGGAATTTAAGGGCATATTGATGTCAGATTTATGAAGTATTTATGGCAGACTTATGAAGAGGTATTTATACAGATTTGAGAAGAGGGTTTCATGCAAAGATAAAGAAGATTATGTACAGATTTAAAGAGAAAAAAAAAGAATTGCAATGAAGAGTATTAGAAAATAAGCTGAAGAGTATGTGGAATGGAAAGTAAAACAAATACTAATACTCCAGAAGTGCACAAAGGGCAGATATAAAGTTAAAAGATAAAAAATACAAAGTGTAATTAAGATTTATATTTGAATATATGAAGATACTGGTAATTAGAGTTTGAGTAGCAATTAGAAGACATATCTTTGTAGCAGACTTGGTGCAAGTTTAAGAGACATATTTGAGCAGAATTGTCCATCATCCGTTGAAAAAGCAGCATTGAAGATGGAACACTGTTTTTGAAGTTATCAGCTTTTGCTAAGTTGGTGCTTGGCAAGTGGGGGTTGGTGCCTACTAAATCCAGATGGGGAGTTGGTGCTCCTTGTAGGTTGGTGCCTACATAACTGATTAAGAGGTTGGTGCCTATTACCATTGTAAACCTATTTTATTATAAAGTACATAATTTTGTACTGTGGTTTTCTCCCGTAAGGGTTTCCACATAAAATCTTTGTGTCAACTTGTTCATATTGTCATACACTTTCCTAGTTGATATTGTGTTAGTTTAATGTTGATAAAAGTTGAGAGGGTAAAAATTTGTTAATATATTGATTCACCCCCCCCTCAGTATATTTTTGTGCTCTTCACCACTCGCTGCCCATCTGCTGTCTTGAACTTAATTTCCATGGTCTGAAAATTCTGTGAATATTTCCCTAATGAATGTAACCATTGAACTCCAAGGATAGCATTAGTGTCACCCAAATCCACCCCATAGAAGTCTTCCGTGACTGTGTAATTGCCCAAGGTAATAGGCAACTGGGGGACCCTTCAAGTGCATGTCATATTGTAACCATCTGCCACCATCGCATTAAATCCATGAAAGTCCTTTGCTGGTAGCCTCTGCTTCACCAATGGGGCTGCATCAATAAAATTGTGGGTGGCCCCACTATCAATCAGCACTGCGATGCGTTGCCTTCGTAAAACTCCCCTAACTCTAAAGTAGTTGAATTTAGGTGTGCCAAAAATAGTAGCAATGGTACTGCTCTTTCCTTTCTCTTGGGGCTGCTCATCATTTGAATTGTTGTCATCATTGTCTTGCGATTGCTCATCATCACTACTCTCATCCTTTGATATGACTTCAATGAGATGAGCGTTGCCTTTACCTAGCCAACGACGTCCAGGTTCCCAACGTTCCTTGCAATGATAACATATTCCCTTGATTTTGCATTCCCTGCGATACTCCTCATCGAGATTGTTGGTTGAAAATTTTGTATACCTTGAGGATATGCAAAATTGTGGTTTCAGCCACAGTGTGTGAATATGATACTCTCCTAATTTAGGGAAGGCTCCCCCTTTTCTACTAACTTAGATTAATGTGGGTGAGACAACAACCTTTCCTCTTTCTTTAAGAAGGATTATATTCTTTTCTCCTCATAGAAAAGTGACAATAACCTTTAAGAAAACTATTACAGCAGCTTGAAATGAAATTGAGAGAGAGGAAATGAAGTTTCCTGAAAGCACAAAGACTTCCGTCACCTCCTCTGGGACGGGAAAACAATCTCCAAGCACAAAGTCTTGAGTATCTAAAATCCTATCTACCCTTTTAGAATGATAATCTAAGAACAAAATACAACATATATCAGCTCAAATGCTGCAAGTATGGTGCATTTACGAATCACTTTATATGGAAATTACTACAAGCACAAAGACTTGTAACTCTTTCCAACTCTTAATCACAAATCAAACTAATTCAATCTTTCAAACTTGTAGCACAAAGACTGCAAGAAATCAGACCAAAGTCTTATTACAACAGCTCCACAATATCACAAGAATAACTTAGAAAAATGTACCACTATGACATAAGAACATAGTAATAACATGCAACAAGACTCAACACAAAGTCTGAAATCTCATATGTCTTCCTTGTATTGCTTGGAGATTAAGTTTACATACACAAAGCACAAAGTCTCTTTGCTATAAATATCTGTAGAGTTTTCTCTATTGCCAAAAAGATAAAAATTACAATAGACCCCCTCAAGTATTTATAGGAGAGAAGCCTTGAGAAAAAGGTGAAATGATCCCAACTAACTTGAGAAATTCTCTCAACCACTAACTAACTACTTGCAATTGATTTATTCCAAATTACAGTCCTAATTTATTTTGACTTGTAACTTGATTACATGTAATTGCAATCTTCAATAATGTGAGTAGCATGGCCACCTGCCATTACAATTTCTGACTTTACATGTAATTTGTCAAAACAAAATTACAAATACATAATTGAAACTATTCTAAGTGTCCGAAGACACGAGTCAAACTACATCATCCTTGATTGGATCTTCATGTTGTTGTTTGGAAAACATTCTTCCATCTTTGTCTTGAAAGCATTCTATGCTCAATCATGTTACTTATTCAACTCCTTTTGTGGCTTTGTCATGTTGTTGTTCTTTCTTTGTATCATTCTCTAGCCTTGGAATTTGTTTGAAAAATAAGGCCCATGCCTTATATTATTGATTTGGTGGGTCATGTGTGCAAACATGACTGACGAGAATGAGACAAAGGGGCTGCAAAAGTGAGGCCAAAGCTCAATATCGGGTTTTGGAAGGCTAATTGCACGTGCAAATGAAAGGTGACTTACTTGCACTGTGGAAAAACATTATTACAAGTAAACTTTACAAGTATGGGAAGGAAAAATAATAAGACTTTCACTTGTAATCGGGTCTTGAAACCCCCATTACAAGTTACAATAAACTTTAAAAAAAAAAACTTAAAAAGCTCTTGACTTGTAAATCGGGTCTTGGGACCCCCACTACAAGTGATCAAAACTTACTTATAAACATTTTACCTGCAATCGGGTCTTGGGACCCCCATTACAAGTTACTTTTACATGTAAAAGTGAAATCGGGTTTTTAAAAGCTCATTGCAAGTGACTAACTTGTCTTAAGACCTTTTTACTTGTAATGGGGTCTTGGGACCCCCATTACAAGTGAACAATATTTAAAAAGTGACTTAAAAAGCTCATAAAGTGAAGTCGGGTCTTGGGGACTTGATTGCAAGTGAATGTATCGCTTGCATTTTAGAACTTGAAACCCCCACACTTGAAGTAAGGTCTTCAAAACCCGAAATTGACCAAAAACACACAAAAAATGACTCAAAATTTCATGAAAACGGACGAGAGTGAATGAAAAATGTTGGCCAAAAGGACTATAGACCCAAAACTTAAAATGCCCAACCTCTGTACCTCGTAATACGTGCCTTGAGGCCTAAAAATGTCAAAATTTTGATGGGTTATCTGTGATTTTTGTATGTCAAAAATCAGGGACAACACGGATCACTCCTCTTGTTTCCCTTCTTCTGAAAAGGCTTCTTGCAAATTTATGAGCAAAAGTTGTTGAAGATTTGAGCAGACCTTTTGACATATTCTATTGCAGATTTATGCCAAAGTTGTGAGCAGTTTTATGAAGGTTTTTGAACAGATTGGTGAGGGAATTTAAAGCATAAAGTTGTGAAGGTTTTAAGGTAGATTTGTGAAGCATATTGAAGCAGTGATACTGAATAAGGAAAAAATAATATTCATTTGGAGGTTGGTGCCTCCTAATTGAAGAGATTGGGAGGTTGGTGCCTCTCATTAGAAGAGATTCATGTCTCTTGTTAGGTTGGTGCTTAGGGGTGGGGATTGGTGTTTCTAGTGGGTTGGTGCCTCCAAATCTTGTAAATGGGGATTGGTGTCTCCAGTGGGTTGGTGCCTACAAATCTTGTAAGTGGGGTTTGGTGTCTCTAGCGGGTTGGTTCCTACAAAGTTTGTAAGAGAAACTGAATATAAACAATATTTTTCTGTGGTTTTTTCCCATAAGGGTTTCTACTTAAATCATGTGTTCTTCTTGTGTTGCATAATTGTTAGATCTTGTGTGATTGATATTGCCATGGTTGTTAAGTTTTGAAAAAGTATAAGATTGTCTTATACTGATTCACCGCCCCGCCCTCCCCCTCTTAGTATAAGCGTGTGCTCATCATGCCTATCCTCAACTTGTAGCTGCATATGTGGCTATGTTGTTGATGACAACTTGAGTGATATTCTATCCCCACCTCATAGACCACTGCCTCCAACAAATTGTGTCTTTGCGTTCTTGATTTCGTGTGAGGTATCTAAGGATTTCAAAAACACCAATGTGTCATTGGAAGCCACTACAAATTTAATTAGGTTTCTATCCCAGCCATCTATTCACCCATTAGACAAAATGTGATAGCCTATTTTCTGCCATATTTTCTCTTGGTCTTATGCTGTTAGCTGTAAATTTTTTACAGCTTCCCCTAGCGATGATCCAAAAACACCAATGTGTCATTGGAAGCCACTAAAAATTTAATTAGGGTTCTATCCCAGCCATCTATTGACCCATTAGATGAAATGTGATGGCCTATTTTCTGCCATATTTTCTCTTGGTCTTATACTGCTAGCTGTAAATTTTTTACAGCTTCCCCTAGCGATGATCCATTTAAATCATGTGGAGTTAGTGTCTTAATCCCTACACTAGCAATGGACAGGCAATGCATTCCAATATGGGGTGCTTGTTGGATTAAATGGTATATTACTATAGTACCAAATTTACAGCAGCCATCCTTGCCTAATGGTGCTTCTCTTGGTTCTAAGCAATCCCTTCAAACAAGGATTGTGCAGCTATAGCATTGCAAGGAATGAAGCAGCTAGGGGTATTAAGTCAGCTTAAACCCTCTTTAGTGTGAGTGGAGGAACATCGAATGCGTGGGATGATAAAAGAGCCACTGAATCAAGAGTGGCTATGGAATTAATCATTGATGTAATTGATTCCTTCATCCTCTTCCTTTTGTTTTTCTTCTCCTAATAGCTACAAAGTAGGACATTCATTTCTTATTTCACTTCTTGCTCCTCTTGGTTACACAACTTGACATCCTGGCTAGTGATCTGACCGAGGTAGTATTTAAGGCAAGTGTTGCTTCCTTTCCTACATAATGCACTATAATTGCAAGTCACCATGCCCTTAATCACATCTAGTGTGCCATGCTTCCATCTAGATCCTTCCCACCTTGCATAATTCCTTGCCTTGTACAATTGTTGAGGTTCCACACATTGCAAAACAGAAAAGAAAGTAGCAGGGTTTTGAAATAGGAAAGAAACCAAAAAAAGAAAAGAAATAAATAACCCAAGAAAATACCGATCGAATCACACTCTAACCATAGATAAATCCTTTCAATTGATTGACAATCACTTAAGGTGGTTGAGATTCAAGTTTGTGAAGACAAAACAGACAATCAAAGTCAGATTTTAGGGTTTAATGAATGTTTTGTTTTTGTACTGGCCAATTCTCTTTGTTAAAATTGCTGGGTCCAAATGAGTCTCACCAAAAAGCTTGTTGAGTAACTTGTGAGTTTTTAAGCAGACTTGACTGGCAAGTTGTGGACAAGTTATTTTCCCTAATGAAAAATTGGTGAGCACTTGTGAGACTAGCGAGTACATGCCTACTTTTAGAACCCTGCCTTGTCTGACATTTTAGCATTCAAATGCTTGCTTAGATGAAAGTAGTTGGTCTGATGACGATGCTACTTGTTACAATTGTAGGGAAAAATGGCGTATCATTTCTAACTCCATCTAAAAATGACTCACGTTATCCTCTTGTTACCTTGAAGTGCATCCTCAATCACCTCCTGATACCAAACTGGATGTTGCATCTTCTTTGTTTCCCTGTTGGTATTTTTGTCTGAAATAACAAGGCAATTCAAAGGATTTAAATAATTATTAGTGAATAGCTCTGAGAGTACACTAACAAGAAGAAATGAATAATGAAAGATATAATAAACATTAGGAATAACCATGCATCCATAGGAAGAAAAAAATGCTGAACTGTTAAGATATTTAATATCTGACTTGTTTTGTACAATCTGTCAGCATGATTGTGAAATATAATTTGATATAACTAGTAGAATGGAGGTGAATCCTCCTAGACCAGTAAGATAAATATATGTACTTGAGTTACATTGAAGAAGACAAAGTGGAACCATTATAGGAACAAGAACAGTTTACATTCTATGATTGGGGCCTCTAAGGATTACAATTGAGCCTTGGACTCACCTGAAAGTTGTTTCTTGAGAGGTTCTTGCTAGTGTTAAGCTATAAGCATGAGATGCAACAGACTGTTGCTGACTGGGAAAGCACATGCATTGATGATGCATTAAGAAAACACTCACTCTGCCACCTAGATTGGTGCACCAAATATTCAACTATAAAGTGCAAAAGCCTGGAAAAGCCCCTCAATCACCTCAAGTAAATTATTTTCCCCCAAAATTTCTGGTTAATCAAACAAGGGAAACACATAATTTATGCCTTGATGAAGTGTTGGCGTAACAACTAACACCTCTGGAGTACAAGTTGTTATGAACAGCCTATGCACACTACGCAATGAGTGCTCTTCGAATTATGGAGGGGAAGCTCCCTCGATGTGCTTTGACAAATATACTTTGCAAAGGAAAAATAAGCTAAAACTACTTCCTGTCTTTTTGTTTCAGCTGCTAGAGGCACAAGACTTTCTTGAAAGAACTTTTACGTTGCAGCTGAGTTTTCTCTGGTTTTGCAAATCAACTAAACTACAACTTATATCTATCCAATCTCCTCAGGAAAACAGAGCAAGAGGAAACGGAGCAAGGTTTGACTATCTGACGATAAGCGGGTTTAGACTCTCTACTTGAAGGCAAGGTGGCACAACTATCATCTCAATCTAAACCAACTTATTGGGCACAACAGATTTAAGAATTTACTAAGACGATCTTACGAAACCCTAGGTGGTATAACACTTGATCGAATCAGCAAAGCCTTCACAAAACAGCCTTTATCTTTATAATCTCACGAAACCCTAGGTGGTATAACCTTCAATTATATTGATAAAGATTCACAAAACAGATTTATCGCTGCAACTTCTCGAAACCCTAGGTGGTATAACGATCGATCACAATGGTAAATTAACACAAAACAGCCTTATCACCTTAATCTTTTGGAACCCTAGGTGGTATAACAATTGATTTCAATGATAAAGATGTTCAAACAGATATATCTAATCTATGGAAAGAATTCAGCATCACAATCTTTCGAAACCCTATGTGGTATAACAATCAATTGCAATAGTGAAGACACATGAACAAATACGAAAAAGAGCAATATTGAGGGCAAGGTGGGCACAGCATATATTTCTCTCTCAAGCAAAAGTTATTTACAAATGAGCGTAAGCTCTTATTTATATACATCAAGGTGTAGGGAACCCTAAAATCACCTTGTGTTATCTATAGTTCCTGCAATGCATGCAAGCAATGCGCCAAACCCTAATTAAGCAAACTATACAGTTAACTGGGCAACTACCCTCAGTTTAACTGAAACATCTAATCTAAAAATGGACAATTGTGCGAGCATGCACGTCCTTATTGAACACAAGTTAACTGGAAGACTATCATTAGTTAATGAAAACCCTAAATACAACTCCAAGTGTAAGAAGGCGATTCTCAGAATAGGTATGCATGTGATGACAACCCCGAGTTAACTGGAAAGGATAACATCCAGTTTAACTCGTGTGTGTGAAGTCTATCCTGAAAAGTGGGAACTGAAGTTCACTATGAGTGATCTCGAGCAATCAACCCCTCAATGAGATTGTTGACTGTATCACGTCTGGAGCGATGAGACTCTGACGAAGAATGCTATGTCGATGCAGCATGTCCTCACCAGCTGTGATCTGAGACTGAAGTTCCCTTCTGCTCCTCGTTGCTTCATCAAAAAGTGCTGACATGACTGTAAGCTGAGTGACTTTACAGCCATCTGTCTCCCCACTGAAAATGGTATGAATGAGTGCCTGGAGTTCTGACTGAACATCTGTAAGCTCCACGTAGGCACCACCCTCAATCTGATAACGGCACGGTAAGCGAGATACAAGAGTCCTCACAAACCGGAGTGCACTAGTGGCGTGCTCTCTACTCTCAGCCAACTCTGATGCTAAACTGTCTTCTATCTTTGCTCTGAAAACCAACTGTGTCTTCCAAGAGTAGATAGCCTCTCACGTCACTCTGCATCCGTGGTACGTGTCATAAGCCAAACTTAGATGAGCAATCATAATTTCATCCCTGGGTTTGTTAATAGCCATATACCGTTCCTCATCCTGAAAACGAATACGGAGCTCTCGTGCATTGTACCGCAATTGATATAACTCTGTAAGCATAGTACGGCCTCTAGCAATGAAATCTTCCTCCCATTCCTCCAAACGCTTGCCATATGCAACTAAGTGATTGAGCTGACTTTGCTCTGCTGGTGGCTCAAGCATCGGTGGGAGTGTGTTAATGGCTTCTGGTCTGTGCACAAGACTAGAAATGTACTGACGAAGCTGTCTGATTTCAGCCTTGAGGGCTGCTTTGTCTTCTCCGTCCTTTAGTATTCTGTCTCTGGCACTATCTGTAGCAACTTGAAGAAGATCAACCTGAGTCTGGCGTGTGCTGCGACCAAGGTTGACTGTGATAACTTCAAAATCCTGAGACTCTAAATCAGCCAAGTTCTTCCCCTGTGGAGGTACGGCGGTCTCAATGACAACCTCCATGTCAGTGTTTCTCTCTACGTGAACCATGTTCTTAACCCTCTTATCTGGCGCATCTTGGTAAATGTCATCGAAATCGGAATGATTGAGAACATAAGATGGCTGCCTCCTCTTCCTTCCTAGCTGATTCTCGATCCAAGATGAATCTCTGCTAATGCTACTAGAAGGGTCTGTACTAGCGACAGGAGGTACTGATGAGAGTGAGTGTGTAGAAGACCCACTGCGAGGTGGAGAGTCTAAGTCCAATTCAATGTGAATTGGGACCGGTGACGGCTCTGAAAGTGTTATAGGAACTTGAGGCTGAACCTCAGGTACTGGCGGGCTCTAAGCTGATCTCTGAACTGGCTCTGTGATAAGCGGCTGTTTGTCAGGCTCTGTATGTGAAACAGTGGCAAGCGCCTTGCCCTTTGAATTGTTTGGCGCTTGTACTTTCTTAGGAGGGTTACTCCTCTTCTTCTTGTTAGGTTTTGACGAAGAAGGTAGTGTAGGATTCACCACTACTGGCGGCTCTGCTCTAGAAACACTTACTCTTCTTGTCTTCTTGCTGTCGAGGTAAAGTATACTGTTCTGGATGACTCTACTAGACCTCTCCTTGACCGTTGCATATTCTTTGGCGTACCAATCTACTACTGGCAACGGTTGTGTATCGACCTGCTCTCTGAAAAACTGAGGAAGAACTTCTCCCTCATCATCTGATAAACCTCCACATCTCGACAAGAAACAAAATCGTGAGAGAGAAGCGGCCGTAACTGCGTCTGCGAACCTCGAAGTCATCTGAGCAATTTGCCCGGTAATCCTCCATAGAAGGCTCGTGATATGTGCCTCCAGCGAGGCGAGCTGTATAATGACCTGAAAGGTCATAGTCACGTGCTTCGACAAGGTACTTAAGATGATATCTCTCAAGTTCCTGTCCTGCGATCTTTGCATCAATTGCCGACTTGCACCAATACATTCCAAACTGAAAAGGAAAGTTGAGTGATGAGGTAAACAGCGTGAAGGCGATGAACATCATGCATCACGTCTAAGGAATTCACGAGATTTTATCGAAGGATAGCATTGGAAACATAGCTGGATTTCCTGTGAAGCCGTATGCTCGGATGTAGGTGTATGTTGGGAACTATATAAGTAATCACTGCTTACATCATCCATCGCTGCCTAGCAGCTGCCCGAGATACGAACATGCAACTCGATCCAGAACTTTCTCACTGTAGCCAGAAGTCAAGAAGCTTCGTGAACACGCTTGAAATGACGTTCAGCTCTGGTGAACTCAAGCTGATCATAATACTGATAAACCTTCTGAACAGTGAGGATGCCCACGGTGTTAAGTCCCCGGAACTGACCCTGATAAGCGATCAAGTACACGAGATATGAACACATGTGAAACTCATGAGCAACTAAGAAACCGGTAATCTGTGTGTGGAGAATGTCGCTGATGAAGGATGCCCAATCATAATGCTCCTGCCCAGAAATGATGCGACCAATAATGTAATACATCCAAGGCTGGAAAACATTTGCATGTGCTTGACCTGAGACACGATTCAAGAGTGTGATTGGAATCGCGTACTCATCCTTATACTCACCACGACCCACATTGTTTGGCAATCTGTTCTTTGCTTGTTTTAACCATCTTTCTGCCATCTTCTTCTGACATTTGTCCACATCAGCATCAAACGCTTGTGCACACTGCTCCATAGAAACAACTAGGCTGTTTGGATGTTGAGGAATGCCAAAACTCCTCTCGATATCTACAGGTTTGAGACTGCAAATGACCCGACCGTCAACTGACGCTATCTCACGAGTAGTCGGATTGTAATGCTTAATGCAAGCCATCACAAACTCAACACAGTGAACGGAGATAGGTATGGAAGCGGCCTCTAGTAAACCAGATTGCTCAATATTCTGAATGATTGAACTTCTGATTTTAACTGGGTCTAGTACTGCCTCTGGCAACACTTTATGAAGGTCTGTCTCAACCACCCTGCGAAAATCATGAGTAAGGACGGTTTTGGTCCTGTATTCGAGCTGAGTGAACTGCATTTTGAAAAATTAGCCTGTTGACTGTGAACTCGGCTATGTTCTGACAAGATTTCTGGAATCTAAAAATAGCCTGCGAGAGTTAAAAATAGCCTTTCGAAGAATTATTTTCAGCGAAAAATCCGAAATATGGGTTTTGTCCAGAAAAGGATTCTAAGACAACCCAGAAGGTCAGATTTGCGAAAATTCAACTTCTACTCGATTGTACAAAGATTTTCACTTGAGAAATTTAGTAATTCGAGAACGAATGTTCTGAAGCTAAAATTCGTGAAAAATCAAACGCATAAATTTAACTCGAGGAAATTATACGGAAACGATCCAGATACTGAGACTTGCCAAATTCGCCAATTTCAGGAACATGCACAATGTATTTAGTAAGAAATCTGAGATTTAAAGGATGCAAAAGACGTTTTTTGATGTCTTCTTCTGTGAAAATCGCCCAAGATTTCTTTGAATAGCTGATAATTGTGAACTTGAATCTGCAAAAAGATATGTTAAATGAAATCGCCCTTGTGAATTGATGAAGATTTCACCTCTGAACTGGAAGAATTCGCTTTATTTGGAAAAACCACGAATTGCTCCCCTTGAAATTTGCGCCTTTTTAATGAAAGAAATTCGAATTTCCTTGAAGAAAATACGAATTTGTATGAATTTGAGGATTCGCCTTTTGATTGTTTATGGAATTCGCCTTAAAATTCTTGAAGAATTTGCGAATTGTATTGAAATTTGAATACGCCTTTGAGATTTTGGAAAACGCCTCTAAATCAAGGAATTGCGATTTACTTTGAACTTTGAATTTCTTTGATATGTGCGCCCTTCTCTTCTGGAAAAATACGAACTTACTTTGAATTTGCTTTAAATTTAACCAACTTCGATTTTCCTTTGAATATATGAATTTGCAATTGAAAACCACGAATTTCTCTAAAGATTAAATTTGCTCTTGAGAAATACGAGTTTTCTTTGAAAGCTTGTGAAGAACAATGAAGATGGCGCCACATATAAATAATAAAGAATTCGCACCACTTAGCAACTGCAAGAATTCATAAACCCTAACCAGAATAGAAAGCCTCTGAT
The DNA here is from genome assembly GCA_007258455.2 of Sequoia sempervirens. NCBI lineage: Eukaryota > Viridiplantae > Streptophyta > Pinopsida > Cupressales > Cupressaceae > Sequoia > Sequoia sempervirens. The sequence goes on along the minus strand of VDFB02170472.1, from coordinate 341 downwards.
TGGTTGCTCTTTAGTTCGACTGCCACTGTCTGAAGTTCAAATTTGAAAATAATAATAAAATAATTATTATCATGTAATGGCGCTAAAAATAGAAACACCATCTAAAAATAGACATATTCTGAACTTCAGTTGACAAACTGGTTGAAGCTCTGAGATTCATCGTCATGCTTCCACGACTTCGAAAAGTCATCACTTGAGCATATAAGCGTCCATTTGCTCAAGATACTTCATTTTTAATTAAATCCCTATTTTATAGCTGACAGCACTGTCGCGACTGGCCAACTTCGACACTGGTTTCCGGATGGCCGGGTGATGCTGAGACTGATCTGAGATAATCAACG
>VDFB02170470.1:0-11928 GCA_007258455.2 Sequoia sempervirens | reverse complement strand
ACACACCCACAAGAAAAATATTGGAAAATTCTGTTCAAACTCCACCTAACACACCTCAAAACATTGAATAGATCTTCATCTCAACAATATCCAAAATTGAAATTTGATTTGAAGCACAATGGTGATCTTTGAAATGAAATCACTCCAATCTAGCTAGGGATTATCTCTCAAATTTGAAACTGGAAATCCAATGAGGGTTTTCATCCTCAAAAATAATGGAAGAACTTGTATGTTCAATCCGATAGCCTAACAGTATGAGAAATATTTAGCATCTCCAAATGAGCCCCCAACACCTCCTTTTATAGCTTTTCATTGTTTTTTTGAAAAAGTGTTTTTTGCTTTTTACGTTGCTTTTTCAAAAAGCATTTTTTGCTTTTTCTTATGCCCAAAAAAAATAATTTTCTTTGTTGTTCGAAAAAACCCCTTTTCTTTGTTTTCGAAGAACAGCATTTTCAAAATTCTGAAAAATCTGTAGTCTACTAGATTTGGTGGTCAATTTGGCAGTTCTGTAATAACCACCCTAGATTTTAAAAAAAAAAATATTATCAACAAAAATAGAGATGCAAATCAACTTCCTTCCCACTTTTTGATCACCCAGATCCCAGTATGGGCAAGGTGAGAGCATATAGTGTTCCAGATTACAATTTAACCAAGCTAACAACTGGAAGTAAGGTTCTAGGTGGCAAGCCAGCCAATACCACTTATTCAATAGAGTGCACAAACAATATTGAAAGAAATAACCATCCACTTATTTAGTGGGAATTACAAGGGCACATCCACTTATTCAGTGGGAAAGCTTTTACAATATATGAAGATGAAAAAATTTGTTTCACTTATTTAGTGGTGAGCTATTACACTATTACCACTTGTTTAGTGGGGTAAATACATCAACAATAACAAATTTAAACCCACCGGCGGTACTACCATCCGGTGCTTACAAAATAAAGTGCATAGAAATTAAAGCTTTCGGTGGTATAACCATCCAAAAGATTACAAGGTTAGAACATATGCATTGTGAACACCAAAATAAGAAGATTAGCTGCTGATGTAAAAAACTGCTGAAACACACCACAATAGTGCCAAATGACATGTACCTAATAACCTAGCTATGAAATAACAACGTGATACCTTGAATGGATGAATTAGAAGGTTGGTACAGGTCTGAAAACATCCTTTTTGCTGCTGTTCTTTGGACAAATCAGAACTGATACACTGCTATTAATGCTCTGGAAACTCAGAAAAGGAGCATACAAACACATCAAGGTTACCCCATGTTTTAGGGCCGGTGAGGGGCAATGGGGCCGAGTCCCCAAATTTCCGATTTTTGAGGCCAAGATTAGGGATGGCCGAGGGAGATGGCTATAGAAAAATATAGGAAAATTTTAAAAATATAGGGAAATTTTAAATATTCAATAGATAACATGAATAAGGCATGCATAATGCACATTATAGAACATTAACATATAACATTTGTGTTCAACATTATGCCAATACTCAATACACATTCAAAATTAACATACATGAATCATGAAACAACCTCCAAGTTATAATTTATAAACTTATATCAAAATGCCCAAAGGCTACATTGCTGCCATATAGTTTTAAAGTTTGCTATGAAAATCAAAATACAATATCGTATGTCAATAATGAATACAAAATAAACAAAGAGCACTGCTGCCCTAATCATCTCTCATAACCGCATCAAAATCAGAGTCATCCTCTGAGTCACTGCCACTGTGATGCTCCTCCTCAGCCAATGGGACCCCAACCAAGCCCTCAGCTGTCTCCTCCTCATCTACCTGGGCCACGTCCTCGGGATCAATATCCCACCGTAGAGCTGGAGTCTGTCGATACTCTGGAGTCTTGCCAATCCTGAAGCCGAAGAGCACTATGAATGGCCACTAGCTTCTCCGCTCGTCTAGAGGTAAGTCTATTCCTCTTGAGGGAGTGGATAAAGCTATATGTGGACCAATTCCTCTCTGCAGCAGAGGAACTAGCAACCTGTGCAAGAAGGTGAGTGGCAAGTATCTTCAACTGCGGTGTATCTCTCCCATGATAGGTCCACCATCCAATAGGGTTCGATTGAGCTAATATAGCTCTATCCAACCTCGCCTGTGGTTTACTCAAGTTTGGGCCATTAAGATTAGCAAAGTCTAGAAATTGTGACCGAAGTAGTGAAGCTTGCTCGGGTGGATAAATCTTTTCAATGGCCCGTGTGAACCCATCTAAAACCTCAACATCATCACATGGAGGCACCCTACCATCCCTTGGTGCATACCATTTTGGATTTAGAGCAAAGGCAGCCATATGAAGCGGGGTGTTCATTGTATTCCACCTCCGTGTCACAATGGGCCTAATGTGTTGCTCATATAAATCCAAAGTGGGGTCCTTTGCCAAAATAACTTGCCTGATCTTCCCAAGCATAGTGTCAAATGTCTCATATATCTCTCCAAGACTAGGAGAGTCTGTATCAACATATCTAATGACATCTACAATGGGCGAGATGAAGGAGCAAATATATCTACAAAATGCAAACAAAAAGTTCAAAATAATTAGTTGACAAGTTAATTGACATGTTAGAAACTTCAAAAGTTGGAACATTGGACAATAAAATTAAAATATTAAAATCAGAAATTTAATATGAAAATCAGCCATCTAATATGTCTTACCTCACATTGGCCCACCAATCATCATCGAGGATCTTTTGTTTGATGCTCTTTCCTTGAGTAGAACTTGCATTAGGCCATCTAGTCCACTCAACATTGACCATCATCAGTTGTAGAGGCTCATGCACCTCAAGCATCCTCTCCAATAGGATGAAGTATGTGGCATATCTACATTCATTAATTCAATGATTCATTAAAAAATAAAAATTTAAAACAAAATCAGATTATGAATACAAATTGAAAGTGAAACAAAATGAAGTAAATGGCATACCTTGTATCAACAGGTTTGAGAAACTCCTTTGAAAATGTCCTGAAGAGAGCAAGTGAGGTGTGGTGGTTGCAAATGAACATCTGAATTTCTCTAGCTTCTGCCACCGTTTTCTTCACCCAATCCATCTTCCCTATGTCTTTCAATGCATTGTTCAATGCATGAACACAACATGGGGTCCAAAATATGTGCCTGTAAGTACCCTCCACCATCAACCCAACCGATTTGCACACATGTGCTGAATCGGTGATCACCTGCACCACATTTGTAGCCCCAACCTCCTCTATGGCATCTCTCAAAATGGAAAATTGGAAGTCAGCATCCTTACGTCTCCCCGAACAATCTACGGCTCTAAGAAAATAAGAACCACAGGGCATGTGACTATGACATTGATGAGTGGTCGACGTCTACAATCAGTCCACCCATCCATCACTATAGAGCACCCCGTCCTCATCCATGTTTGCCTCATCTCCTCCATTAACACATTAACTTTGGAGTACTCTTTGTCTAGGAGGGTGGTGCGTAGCTTATGATCTCCAGGGGGTACGAATGAAGGACCAACAGTGGCTATGTCTTTCACCATTTGTTTGAAATAAGAGGAACGGGCCACATGAAATGGAATGGCATGGGAAAAAAAGAATTTGGCAATGGAGGATTCAGTGGTTTCTCGTGCTTGGTTTTGAAACATGGACTCAACTGAGGCTGCCTTATCACTACCAATCACCTTCCTCTTTCCTCTTAAGATAACACTACTACCAACTGTGGAAGGACTAGGAGTAGGAGTAGGCATAGATGATTGTGAACTTGGGAAAGAAGGAGACCCACCTTGAACCCCACCATCACACTCCATTTGAATTTTTTGGCACTCTATAAATAGTGCATCTGTCAATGTAGGACACACTCTAACTCCATGGCCCACCTCACCCAAAAAATGAGACCTAACTCTAGTGTAGCTGCCCTAAACTCCTTTTCACAAACATGGCAAAACCAAACCCTACTATTGATGTGACTTTTGTGACTGCACCAATCAGCAGAACAAAGTTGTCTGAAGGCTACTCTGTTCTCTCTTGATCAAAGTATTCCATACGCTACGACTGCCAGAAAGTTCGTATGTTCAACTCCAAGGTTCCGAAATGCTTGGAATACCCTCAGTAGGTTCATTGTGAAATGCTGTTTTACGAGGGGACTTACACGATTGTTCAGGTTGCTGCAGTTAACAGTAGGATAATGATTTGAAGGGAATTTTACACGAATGATTTAGCGTTGAGGTATGATTTCCTAAAACTAACCAGAATTAAACGGAATTGAATGGCTGCAGAGATTTAGAAAATTTAAGTCCTAATCTAAATGCAAAGGGTATCAAGCTTGACTTCAATGAACCTCAACCAAACATTATCTAGCCTCCCGTTGGACAGCTTCGACAAAGTTAGTGCAATCTTCAAAGGAGTGAAAAGATGTTCAAATCACAATTCGACAATGCAAATATCACCAAGACAATGCATACATACACGTGAATCTTGACCGAAGTTAAATTAAAAAGGTATTCCAGTTGACCACGCAGGACGAACTCACCATCAGCAAGCTCGTTAGTGGTATGGATTAATGAAGCTCACTCAAATCAAACGCAACCACCCATAATTAACTACTTGCATGAAAATTAAGTCCTACTTGAAGTTGAAGGACGAAGAAACCTCACAAACTACTCATGACAAAAGTGGAGTTCACCATCAATGAAATTCTTTTATTATGATTAGCCTTAGTGACAATTTCTTACAAAACTCTCAAAGGGAGAATTCCCCTTCTCCTTCAAACAATGCAATGAAACTATTCTAACTCTCAAAAAATGTCTACTCTCTAGTCTGATATAATGTCTCACTAATTGTCTAACTACTAGTGTACAAATGAGGGGACTCCCCTTTATATAGTTGGCCAAATCAATGAATGGTCCAGATCAAAGTACAATGAACGGCTCAGATCGAGCCACAAAAACCCTAGACAAGATTCACCCTAAAAACTGCCAGAAGGTGGAGGAGTGGCGTCATTAATAAGCACAAAAATAGAAGATTCCTCCTTGACCACTATGGGGCAATTAATGCCCACTATCCCTCTAGAAGATTCTCATCCAAGATTTTGTTTCCATTGTTCTTCTCTGACCACATAAGCTATGAATCGGGCCAGCACCTCATCAACTTCTTCTAAAATCGTCGGAGTAAGATTGAGTTGGTACTCAAGAATAGCCACCATTTGCTCCTGTCGATCACAAGACTTCCTCTAGCTCTCAATAGACTCCTGCGTGCTCTGGATGATAGCTGAAAACATAGAGATGTTCTCAAAGTCAAGTTGAGAAAACATCCTCATCTCGGAGAAGAAAGGCTACAACCTTGCCTTCAATCCGTCTACCTCTACCTCCTCCGGAGTCAACCTCTTGGCGAATAATGCATCCAATGTATTGATGATGCCCTCATGAATATTCCTCATTGCTCTCCTTATCTTAGAAGACTCTGCCGCTGCCATGTCAAAGAAGCCTTTGCATGTGAATGCAGCCAAATGCCACCCAAGAAAATCATACCTATCCCCAGCCTGGATCACCCCTTCGTTGACCAAAGTTTGCGTGGGTATGCGCATCAAAGCAGCGAGGCGAGGGATAGTTTTGTCCTGGAATATGAGTGTCACCCCAAGCCTGCTCGACATTCTCCAAGCGCGAGAGAATACCAGAAGCGCTCTGAAAAGAGGAGACGAGATCGGCCATGAATTTCTCCGCCTCAGTGCGAACACCGCCTATCCATTTGTCTCCTTCTTGAATAGCCCTCTTTACTTCTTCGAGCCCACGAACTGACTCCCGTGGCAACTCTAGCGGAAGCTTCACCACTGGGTTCTCCTGAGCACATGGACGTGCTAGATGTTGTACATATCCGACCAACGCCTTATGCTCCTTCTTTAATCTCTTATATTTCTCCTCCTTTCGCACCAGCCTATCCTTCAAAACCTAGAAGGAATTTTGAGCCTCTTCAACCACCTATGCTCCTGAAGGACGCCCCAATTCAATCGCGGTGACAGTGTAATTCTCCGGCATGACGTCACCTAAGTCACAATCTTCCCTTGGAACGGCAACATGGAATGTGCGCGAACCAGCCTCGTTAGTTTCCATCTTAGAATATTTCCTGGCTCTCTTCCTTTTAGGTGACTTACTTGTCCTATTCAAAAGTTCCTCCATTTCTACTGCTAGGTGAGCGTCATCTTCTTGATCTCTCCTTATTGCACGTGAGAGCCAGTGCTGAGGGTCGTAGACAATAAAGGGTTGTTCTTCCGTTGCCTCCACTTCAAGGATCTCTCCTTGAGCAATGTCTGGTCGGGGCTCATCCATCTCCATATGTTGATTGTCTTCCTCATGAGCTCTAACCTTTGGTTCCACAATCTCCTCCTCCTCAAAAGCTGCTTCAAGGGCATGATCAAAGCGGATATTCGTTTCTATTTCTTCTCCTTCATCTAGCTGATTGGCGCCCTCGGGAGCATTGGCGCTCTGACTGTCCATTTCTCTTGGCAATGGTTGGTTAACTTCTCCAACTTCAGGCTCCTCATTCACTCTAGCCCTCTGATTTGCGAACATTGAGACTGCATGCATGCTGGAGGATTGAGCCAACAACTGAGTAGGTGATGTCTCCTCCGATCTCTCAGGTTCAGGCTGAGTTGGCTCTTCTTGCTGCTGCGGCTCTGAAGCTTGGGCAATTTGCTTCCTCTTCTTTGCTGACACTGGTGGCCTCCGATCGCCCATAAGATTGTACGAGAGAGCGATTGATCTTCTTTTCAGTCTGTGGACATGCCCATCCACCCAACTCCTCGTAAAGGTCATGACAGGCAGACAAAGTGTCTAAGTCTGCAATTTCTGGCTCAGCCCAATCCGGGGGTGGGATTGGCGTGTTCTTTATTGACTCGTAGTTCGGGTGCGTGAGTCTGGTATCTTCATCGACTTGATCTAGCACCGGGACCACCTCGCATTCTCTGATCAGCTTCAGGGGCAATTTGGAGAACATTCTTCTAATTTCACCTTCATCTTGTGCATTTTCCCAAAAATCTTCCAAGTGAGTCCTGTGCCTGTACTCTTCACCCTGTACAGTTCCAATCTTTCCCCGAGGATCAAAGTCTTGTTGGTTGGTATGGAGCGTGAGTTGATAGAATTGCAATTCTTCTTCTACCTCCTTGGCTGCTTGCAACGAAGCGCACTCCTCAAGCGAATTTCCCGAAACAAGAGGGAAGTGCAAACCTCCTTTCTTCTTCCTTCTTATAATTTTATCATACGCCACAAGTTGCCTAGACACCTCGAGCATGATCATTCTGTCGGTAGGATACCTCGGCAGTCGGTAGGCATACAAATGGTGACCTGGCAACCTTAAATAAGTGAATTTGGGGAATTGGATAAACCAAAACCCATATTCTTCGATGAACTCCTGTGCCTCCTGAGATATTCTTTGTTGCAATCTCCCTTGAAGAGTCCTTGTTAGGTACATTGTGAAGGCGTCATTCACCCTCTTGTAATGAGGAGTGTTCGTGAGATGCAATTGCCTGCAAGATTCATGAATCTTGAACTGATTGAAGCCACACCCAATCGGCTCCTAGTATGCCAGCCCCTTGTACTTCGTCATCCGAGCTAGCATGTAGATAACATACGAACTCATATAGAACATCCTCGTTCTCCTTAGATTTTTGAACTGCTCGTTGATTTTATCACTTATCATTTGTGCCCAATTCACATACACCTTTCCTTCGAGCACCACGCTGATATAGAAAAACATCCATGGCTCGAACACATACGCCTGCGGGCTGCCATTGACTCAACTGAGCATCATGATTATGTCGCAGTACTCCTGATTTAGCTCTTCTGAGATGATTTGCTTTGGCAGCTTGGCGCCAGGCGGCTTCGGCTTCCTCATCCAAGTGGTGTTGATTCTCTTCACACATTTATCGAAAGATGCAGCATACATCTTGTCAGCTTTCTCCTTTGATTTATACAACATCTTATCTGTAGCCAAGATCCCAAAAGCCTCACCAATTGCATCTGGTGTGAAATTAGCTAATAGCTTGCCTTCTGGAGAAACAATCGTTCGGCGGTCCAAGTCGTAATGATTTGCACACTCCATGATGAGCTCTGGACATCAGACGGCTGGCGGGAAACCGGCTGCAGCATACAACCCACTTTTCACCATGTTATGCGAGGTCACTGTCAAAGGATTCCCACCTTGTCCATATATCCTTCTCCTGAAAGTCTCGAGGTTGAAAGAACCGAGGTTGGTGTCTGTCAAATTTACAAACTTCGACACGAACTTCGACTGTGGAATAAAGGACTTCTTCAAGTTCTTGATAATTGCCAGCCTGGAAGCATTTTCTTTGCCGACTTCAGCATTTCCAGCTTTGGCTCCAGCCTTGCTTGTTCCAGCAACATCAGCCCTTTGACTCTCAGCCATCTGCAAAACGAAAAAGCAAACATTACGATTTAAACTATTAAAATAAAAACTTCGTGAGATGGCAGGCAAATGGAGTTGGCTGCAAAAGGAAAATAAAATTAATATCTTCAATGGTATAACTCCAACTTCAAACCTCAAGAAATTCAAACGTTGAAATTTAAAACTTCAACTCTCAGCAACTTGCAGCCACAACAATTTCAGCTCTCCGAAAAAAAATCAACTTCAGCAATCTCAACTTCGGATCTTATCTCGAGCCTCAGCAACTTTGAAAAATTAAACTTCGCTTCTTCTCAGCACTCACTTTCAGCAACTTGGAAAAATAATTTGCTCAACTTTGGCAACTTCTACTTCAGATTTTATTCTTTCTCAGCACTCAACAACTTCGGAAAATTTTAAATCTCAGCACCTCGGAGAAATAATCAAATTCAACACTCTCAATCTCCAGCAACTCAACTTCCAGCAACTTCAAAAATTCACAGCTCAACAATAACTTTCAACTCTTTAACACAAATCTCAACTTCGAATTTTGTGAATAGAAAATGAAAATCTTCGAAGTTTTATAATTGAAAGATGGCGCCTGTTTTAGCAAATGACATTAATTCACTTCGCCATGACTTAGAAATTTTCCGATTTTGAAAGAGAATATTCCCAGCCATCATTCAATCGTCATAGCAATTTGCTAATTCGGGAGATTCTTTCCTCGTTTTAAATTTAAATTTTCCTCGATGCCAAGAAAACCTCCAAACACCAAGTAATTTCGAGAAACTTTAAAATTCACTTCAGTTTAAAAATATCACCGCTTTTAAAATGGCAATTTAAAATTTAAAATTTAATCTTATTGCCATTTAATTTTATTCGAGAAATTTATTCATTTCACCAACGTCTGTGAAAAATCATCGTCAGTATTTTAAAATGGCTAGGCATAATTATTTTCCATCCATAATAACTCCAAAATAAATTCCCCGCGATTAAAATCTCCTAAATTTTAAAACTTCATGTGTCCAAACGAAAGGGGAATTTAATTTTAAACTTTGGAAAATAATTATTTTAAATTTTAATTTAATTTCTCCAGCTTGAGGGAATTTCAAATTATTTGCCTAGAGAAATTTTATTACTTCCAATGCCTTTTGAAAATTTCAAATGCCATCAAATTCCATAGAAACTCTTCATTTGATTTTTTGTATATCACGCCAAGAGCAATTAAAGGGGGGAACATTTAATTTTTTTAAGCTTTAATATTTCCATATCACTTTCTAACCAAAGCGCAAATCAACCCTTTAACTTAATTTTTTTATTTGCCTTAGGAAGATTTGAGTCCTCCCCTTTAAATTAAAATCACACGCCATTGATTTTCTTCCAATCATCAAAATCACCTTGGGTTTAGGTGCATATGGACCCATGTGTATTCAAATTTTCCACATTTAATAAAAATTAATACTTCCTTCTCAAGGCGCATATCATGAGTAACCTTTCACTTTCTAACACTTAGAAATTTTACTAACTTAAGCTCTCCAGGTGCATATAAGACCTCCAACTTGCATTTCTTTAACACTTAGAAAATTTTCTAAGTCATTTTCTCTCTAAAGCGCATTCAGGGTGTTAAACTTTCAATTTTGAACTTGCAATCTTTCAACACTTAGGTTTCCTTCAAGGGCGCATATCATACTATGGGCTTTGCTTGTAACCTTAGGCAAATTCACACTCCTTCCTTGACCTCTAGAGCATATAAGATCTCCAACTTTTAATTTTTCAAACTTAGCTTCTCATGAGTCAAGGCACATTTGGAGTGGACAACTCCATTTAAAAGGCGATTAAGAAGGTGAACTTTCACTTTCAAACACCGCATCACCTTTCCTCCAAGGTGTATCATCATCATTTGTGCTTTTATTTTAAATGCCTTAGACGTCTTTTACCCTTCCACTTGCGGGCTGCAAACAAGAGGGTAAGCTTTAGTTTTGAACACCTAGATTATTTTCAAGTCATCTTTCCCAAAGGCGACTTCATGGGTTGAGCTTCCATTTTAAGTGCCTTAGAGTATTTTCGAATACTTCCTCTTCAAGGCGCATATCACATGCAGGGCTTTCAATTTTAAATGACTTAGAAAGTTCCTGAACTCCCTCTACCAAGTGGGCGCATATGATAGGTTGTTCTTCCATTTTTTTTCCTTGGATACATTTTGAGTCCCTTCCATCTCCTTAAGGCGCATTTGGCAAGGGAAGCTTCAAGTTTCAACACTTAACACTTTAATCACCTCTTTCCTCCCAGGTGCATATGGCATGTTGGACTTCAAATTTTGAATGCCTTAGATTAATTTTTCGATCCCCAAGGTAAGGCACAAAGAGGGGCTCTTACTTCAAATTTAAACTTCTCAAGTCCCTCTCTATAGCTGGGCGTCCCTCTCTATAGCTTTCAACAAGTAGTGAAATTTACTAACCACATCACTCCTGCAAGTGACGCAAATAAGGTCATGCTTCACTTCCGACACTTAGAATGACACTAGATCTCATCCTCTAACAAAGATTACCAAAATCAATGGGTGACTCAATCTTATCAACTCCAAGTTCAAGGGCGCATTTTGACCTATGAACTCTCAAATTTGAATGCTTAGAAAATTTCTTCAATTTACTCCCTCAAGCTTGGGCGCATTTCATACCATGAGCATCAAATTTTAAACACTTGATAAAAATCTTATCTTCCAAGTCCTTGGGTGCCTGTGGAGGGGTCAACTTCAAATTTGTAACACTTTGACCTGTGAGCCTTCATTTTTTCCTTGGTAGAATTTTCATCTGTCTTTAGCCTTTTAAGGCGAATTTTGATGCTGGACTTGAAAAAATTTCAAACTTGGTGGATCTCGGGCCTTTTGCCAAATTTAGAGTGATTTTCTCTTGCTAACCCTAGCTTTCCTCAACTTTCTATTTTTAGAAGGTTCTCCAGATTTCATGCTTTGAACTGATTTCTAACTCTGAAAGTCCTAATTTTGCTTCGTTTCAGCTCTCGGGATGTGATTGAGCTGTCGGGGCCTGATGCCTGCCTACACCTACTATTTTTAGCAACTTACTAAAAATAGCAATTGCTCAGAATGTCTTCAAATTTTGCGTGTTGTTTTCCTGAAGTGTGTTGATTGAGGCTGGGTGCTGCATTTGTATGATTGTCGTGTTTCACCCTTGAATTTAGGAAACCCTAATTCCCCTACACCAGCCTGCTAAAATTAGTAAGTGTTTGATTTTCCATCCTTTGCAACTTCGTTTGTCCCGAAATTCATGCCATGGGGTTCTCATCACCTACTTGATTTGTTCATACTGAGACTTTGTGATGAGCTGCTATTTTTGGCATGTTTCTCAAGTGCCTTACTATTTATAGCAGCTGCTTGATTTTGAGATTTCCACAACTCCATTTGACTTGAAATCTGAATAGCGTGCTCCACATTGGTAAACTTTCCTGCTTGTACTGACGCCTGAAGTCAACTTTGTATTTATAGCCTATGTCAGGAATGCCTTACTATAAATAATAAGTGCTTCGTTTGTCTTCAAATTTT
>VDFB02170469.1:0-26598 GCA_007258455.2 Sequoia sempervirens | reverse complement strand
CAATAAAAACCTATCTAACCAAGTGGAAGCACTAGATATCAGAGTTAGAAATCTAAATTCGAAAGAATTAGAATTTATCCTTCATGGAAAAAAAGTTATGTTTTATATGTTGTGCGTACTTTTTAAAAATGTAATTTTTTGAAAAAAAACCAGTTTTCGTGGGAGATGGAAAAAGAAGTGGAATATGATTCCAAAAATTTTGAAAAAAATATTTTTAGAATCTAGAAACAAAATGTGACAAGAATCTAGTTTGCATCATCTTCAAATTCCTCATAGTTTAGTTGCTATAGGTGCCCGAATGTGAAGATTTAGTTTAAAAAAATAATTTCAGTGTCCAGTTTGGCCAAAAATTGTAAACCACTATTGTGGGATCACCTGTATATATCAAGAAATAAGAATAGATTGGGTTCGTTGGCAAGATATTATGAATGTATTCAGCCTAAACAACAAGTATAAAAGCTTCATGGTATTTGTCAATTTCTTGGTTCCAATGGAGCTCATTATGAAAATATGCACACCCTTACATTGCAACATGTTCAAGGATTGGTGGTGGATTGATAAATATATTTTTTTCTTGTTCCCCTTGAAGAATATTTACTTTAAGCTTCTCCAAAGTATGAATCTAAATCCAAGACTCAACATAAAATGTGAAGATTTAGTTTAAAAAAATAATTTCAGTGTCCAGTTTGGCCAAAAATTGTAAACCACTATTGTGGGATCACCTGTATATATCAAGAAATAAGAATAGATTGGGTTAGTTGGCAAGATATTATGAATGTATTCAGCCTAAACAACAAGTATAAAAGCTTCATGGTATTTATCAATTTCTTGGTTCCAATGGAGCTCATTATGAAAATATGCACACCCTTACATTGCAACATGTTCAAGGATTGGTGGTGGATTGATAAATATATTTTTTTCTTGTTCCCCTTGAAGAATATTTACTTTAAGCTTCTCCAGAGTATGAATCTAAATCCAAGACTCAACATAAAATGGAGTTGTAATTTTCAAGAAAAAAAAATGGAAAAGTTTAAGTGCACAAATTTTGCAATCCAAGGTAGAGGCCAACGCACAACTTATGACTTGGAAAATTTTACACCATAAGTTTCCTGTAGGTGATAAGATAAAAATTTTGAAAATTCAAGTAGCCAAATTCCCTTTTTGTCAGCGGGGTGAAACCATTAAACATATTGTTTGGGTCTACATTAGAGCAATGGTAAAATGGAACATAATTTTTGGTCAGTTACCTTCTATGTTTGATCATGCCTTATGTTGGAAAGAAGCATTACTTGGTGTTAATCTTCATAATGATATAGTTGTTGATTCTATGAGACAATGTATTTTTCCACATTTATGGAAGATCAAATGTTTAGCAATGTTTTCTAATCACATTTTACATCTAGAAATAGATATTTTAAATTTTTACTATAACATCATCTTTTAATTCATAATTTTATGCTCATAGGGGAAGATGAGGCTCAAAAATGGTGATATCAACAAGTGTTTGGATGAAATTCTAAAGACATTATTTTTTGCAGCTACATGTAATGGATCTTCATGGTGGTAAATATTTACAATAAAATTTTAAGTTTAAAGTGTAATGACTTTGTTTAGTTTTGTTTCTAATCGTAATGTTTGTTGCAACTTGGTTGATATTCACAGTTGTCATACTGTTAGTGTTCTTCTTTAGGCTAGGCTTCATCATTAGTGGTGAATTTTGTATTGTTGGTTGTATTATCTCAGTTGGGATAGTGTTACTAGTTTTCATAGATGTGTATGCTTCTTCTCGTGATGTTGTTCAACTTGGTTGTCCTTCTTTCTCCAATCCCTTTGTTGGACTATTATTTATTTAATTTGTCATGTTTCTTCTAACATTTTTCAATACAAAAAAAAAAAAACAATAAATATAAAAATTTGGAAGGAAGCTTTAAATAGAGGAAAATTTTGTACGAGTAAAAATGTACCATATAATATGGAAGTGGACTTGATTTCACACAAAGGAAATTGTCCCAACGATTGAATTAAGAAAGAACACCATTTAATCACAACAAATTGTGTGTAGAAAGGAGCTTCATATTACAATGAATTATTCAAAAATTTCTAATGGTTTCTTATGCTATCAAATGTAATTCCCACAAAAATCTACTAGAAAGAAATGCTCCAAAGGGGCTAAAAATTTTGTTGACATTAATTCCACTTTAATTTTTTAGTTTTCCCAAACCTTTGTAATAGTTTTTAAACATAAAAGACCACTTAATGTAGGATCACCCTAGGGTTGACATAATCTTGCATCACCCTCTCAAATTTCTTATTTTCTTAGTTTATTGCATGCAAGCTATTTGGAAGGTATCTGTGTTTAGTTCCTAAGTGTAAATATATTAACTTGTGTGCACTTGTATTCTTTATCTTTACTTGTAGGAGTAAATTTTCTTGTCATGCTTGTCCATTATGACCTCTAGTTCTAAAAATATGGATCCCTCATCATCTAATATTGGTATTTCTATTAGTAGTCTTGAAACTTTCTCAAGCTCTTTCTTAAGGTAGGAGACATAAAAAAATAGATGGATTTCAGAAGAGGGTGGGATTAATTTTGGATACCATATCATCAATGTGTTGCACCAAAAATAAGAGCTATAAAACTTTTACACAACTTATAACCTATCTTTTCATGTAATGATGTTTGATTGTGAGGCTAAAGATGTAAAAATACCCTATCACATAATGCAAAGGTATGTTTTTTATTATGTCAATACATATGTTGTTTCATATGATTTTGTGTGTATATTAAATTAAATTCTTAAGGACCCTAAAACTTTTGTCTTGTTTGATAGGGGATTTGTTGATTTCTTTAAGCCTAGAAGAACCTAGAATGCAAGTAGTCAAAGAATGTAGGAGAAATTATAAAGCACCTTGTATGGTGTCATCTTGGAAGCATTGTGATAATTATCATTATGCCACCACTCACATAAAGGAAACCACCTAGGTCATTGTCCTTGTTTCTTAGACTTACAACATCTTCTATAAGTCTCAACAAATTTATTCACAATCTTAGTTTCACCATTTTTCTAAAGCTAATAGGCTAAACTCATGTTTGATATATTTCTTTGTGTTGGTGTGAATAGGGGTATTGTATAACTAGTTTTACTATTAGGTCTCTTTCACATCTTATCACTTAAGTTTACTTAGGGTACATATATGATACTTATCACTTTAGGTCTCATATCATAAGATTAAAGCACTTGAGAGAATATTATGTTGTCCTATGTCTCACCTTGTCCTATACAACCAAGGTGTTCTCTTTGTAATCTTGTGTCCATATTCATTCTATTTGCACTCTTTAATAGGAATATAATTGATTCATGTCGTATTGATCTTCCCGGTATCTTGTGCTTTTCATTAGGCCTCTGGATCTTAGGTGGCTATCTCCATATCCAAATCATAAACATGGTATGAAATCAATTTGAGTTCCTTTGGATATTATTTTAGAAGATATTGAGTGTAGATCTTGTATTTTTGGAGGAAATGAAGTTGTGTACAAAAAATTATAGCAGAGATGTAGAAAGAGTTTCAGATGGTTATGCTTGGGAAGATGAATTTCTTCCTTGGGTTGTAAATCAATTAAAAAGAGAAAGGTATATTCAGTTCACAATCAAAGTATGTCAAGGAAATTTTGAAGACATTTTGAATGGATGGTTCTAAACTGGTATGTACTCCTATCGTTATTGGTTCCAAGCTAAGTAAGAATACTTAATCTCCTAAGAATGATCAAAGCAAGTATAGATCAATGATTGGAGGACTGTTATATCTAATTTCACTACTAGATTGGATATCATGCATCCGATTTGTCTTATGGCTAGATTTCAAGAAGATCCTAAATAGGCACATGTTGTATAAGTGAAGAGGATATTTATGTACTTGAAGGAAACTCTATAAAATTGCTTGTGGTACCCAAAGGATTCTAATTTTTCTATGAGTGCTTATACAGATGCAGATTGGGAAAGATGTGTTGATGATAGGAAAAGTACAAGTGGTGGTGCATTCCTTCTTGGATGCAAATTGGTGTCATGGTTGAGCAAGGAGAAAGATTCAGTATCTTGATCTAATACAAAGGAAGAATATATTGTAGTAGCATCTTGCTACACACAAGTGTTGTGGATGAAGCAAACTTTGAAGGATGTTAGATTTTTATGTGATGAATGAATTTCCATCTTTTTTGATAATACAAGTATCATTATCATTTCAAAGAATCTAGTGATGCACTCAAGGAAAAAACATATCTCAATCCAATATCACTTTTTGATAGATAAGGTTGCAAAGAATGAAGTGAATATTGAGTATTTTCCTACAAAGGATCAAAGTGCTAATATATTCATTAAGGTTCTACCTAAGGATACTTTTGAGTATCTTTGAGAGAAGTTAGGGATTATTACGCCTCCTTTGAACTAGATGTACATAAGGATATGCATCAGCCCAGTGGATTTCAAGATTCATTCCTTGTTTTGGACTAATGTTGGAGGCTACCTCTCAGGGGAGTAGGTAGTACCTTGTTGGTTGTTGTGGTCAGGGGGATTTAGTGTTGGTGTAGGTTGGTGTTGTCCTTTGTTAGTTGTGTTAAAGGATATGTGTACTAGTTGCTAGATGGTAAATATTTTTTTGTGCTCGTAAGGGGGAGTATACAGAGCAGACAAGAGACAAAGTATGTATGTTTGATGATAAAGGGGGAAAGAGATGCATAGTATTTCCATTTTCCATTGATGTCAAAGGAGGGGAAGAGAAAGAAATGTGGAAAATAAGTATGTTAAGAAAGGAAGAGAAAGTAAAGGAGAGTATGATGTAAGTAATGTGAAGGATAAGTTGAGAAATAGAAAGATTTGTTATGGAGTAGTATGTTGGTTATCAAAACTATTTGTTGATGCTTTTTCACAAAATATGTTGCCATCAATAACAAAGGGTGAGATTGATGCAAGTATGAATAGTTGGTGTTTGATGTCAACAAGCTTGGGGGAGATTTTTGTAGGATTGTGTTCGTGTTTTCACTAATGATTGATGAGAGTTGAGAAGTTGTGTTGATGCTTTGATTAGTTTCATTATGTTGTCATTAGTAAGTGCTACAAGTGTCAACCTCTAGTGTTGCATTGATAAGCTTCTAATTGTGGATGTCATTGGTTCAAGTGATGATGAGGAAGTATTGAAGATGATGAGTATGTGTCTCGGGTACTTGGTTTCCAAGTTCTTTTGAGAAAGTTTGAATAAAAGGGGAAAATAGTGTGTTGCAGAGGTGTTTTGGTGTATAGTGCGGTGTTCTAGTTTTTCTTTTCATTTCTTCATGGTTGAAAATTTGATTTTATGATTTGGATATATTAGTCAAAGGTGTTTAGAGCTTCTATATCCATAATTTTTTGGTTTGGTTCATTAGGCAGAGAGAGATGTGTTCACCAGTGTGTGAACTATGTTGCAGTGGTGTCTGGGAGAAATGGTTTTGAGCTGCATTTCTTCAGAGTTTGGTTTTTGGTCTTGCGATTCTAGAAGTGTGCTAATAATACATGTATAACTAATTACACATTTTTGTGAAATATAATGGAATTTTAGAATCATGCTTTCCCATGTCCCTTCACCTTTTCATAGTTAAGATGACAATCAACATATATATAATAGTAAAAATTTAGTTTATATGTCATTGTTTTGCACTCCAAAAATAGTGTTTTCCCTTAGGGGAACAACTCAAGTCATATGAAAAATGTGTCCTTATTTAAATACTAAGGAAACAACATTACTGAGTGTTGTAGTATTTCATGTTATCAAAAAAATTAGTAGTTTAATTTAAATTGGTTATTCCTTTAAAAGTCTTAATATATTTTTACATTAAAGTTTTTTTGTAATTGTTTGAAGGGTTTACATCCTTTTTTAAATATATAAAAACATTTAAATATTGTCGTTGTACATTTCTCACAAGATTTTAGATGGTTCTTTTCACACAAATAGACAAGGGACTTAAGTCTAGCATATTGCCTATAATTGATTTTCCTTGATAAAATGACACCAATTAGTTCATTAAAAATAATTTCATAGTATTATATTGATTATAAATTATAATACATTGAATATACATTGAGATACATCAATTATAATATTAGTAAGCATCACAAATAGGAATAATTCAAAGTAATCCATTCATAAATAAAATTAAATTCAACAATTATTATGAAACATTTCAATGTGATACTAAACATTATTTTATTTTATACATAATACATTCAACAGTTTATTTAAAAATATCCTTAAAGAAGAATCTTATATATAGCTAATATAGGCAGAGGGCTAGTCGAGGGGTAGCCTTGGCCATAAGAGGCTCTTTCCTTTGGAGTGTTAACCCAAAATATTCCTCCATATTTAAGATATTCTTCCCTAGTGGAAACTCCCAATAAAAGGCATGGATCATTGACCCTAAATTATACTCTACCATAGCAATCCCCATCCTAGTGCCAACACAAATATCTCTTCCTATACCAAAGGGTATGAGTTGAAAATCACTACCATGTGGATCAATTTTGGAACCCACAAGCCTATCAGGATTAAATTCCAAGGGGTTGTCCCATATTTCTGGGTCTCTTCCAATACCCCAAATATTGAGTGCGAGACATGTTCCCTTAGGTATGTAGTGGCCACCATGATCTGTTTTAGTATATATGACAACTGCTATTTGAATGCTTAATGATTACAATGATTTCTTCAAGCTTTATAAACAAAATTAACATAACATAAATACTTAATCAACATAGCATATAATAAGGTGATAACATAATGACAAAGAGAAAGAGATAGAACAAAAAATGCAATTGATAATAGAGTTCGTCTGAGTGGACTACATCTTCAGATCCCTCACCAATAGAGTGATAGATCCTATTATGCTCCAAGAGCAAGATTACAATTGCAAAACAAAACCATTCCCTTCCAACATTTTGGTAGCATAATGCAAAACAAAACCATTCCCTTCCAACATTTGTGTGGCATAACGCTCCTCCGACATACAAGAATGGCTTCAAGTCTTCCAAGTAGTTCTCCCAATGTCATCACCTGCTTGATTTTTTAATGCCTCACTCTCCAATTTCACACCTTTTTATACAAAAAATTCACCCAATTTGGTTCATAACCAAATGATTTACAATATCTCCCAAAACCCCCTAATTACATAAATAAATCTATAAATCTCCTTTCAATTTATTTGAGCCCCTAAAATTTATCTTATTTAGGCTTTTATTATTTAAGGGGGTTATCTTTTAATCCTTTAAAAGGATTTGGAGGTTTGTTTATTTTAAGTTTGGTGGGAAAATTAACAAAATAAAGGGTATTCAATTTTAATGCTTCATCAAAAGCAACCAACACCCCTTACATATCTAAAGTCACACAGTGGCGCATCGATGTCATATAATTTTATTGGCGGGGTGGTTTGGAGGTTGAACCCCCACTGTCTATTTTAAAACCATTTTCAAACTATGAACCAATAAAAACAATCAGCGGTAGTTATTTTTTAAGCACATATTATGTGGCATAGCGGTTAGAGCCTTGTGTGATACCTGGGAGGTGGGGGGATCAAATCCCCCTAATTCAATTTTAGTAGTTTCATTCATCGACCATGACACATCATTCCAACATAGTGTTGACTAGACCGCCACCTACTCATGTTTACTGGACATAGATGCCATATGTCATGTTGTTGTTGGACCACGCCATCATATAGACTATATGGCTTACCATATCACCTATCACGTATCATGTCCTGATTGTCTAACATCATCATTCATACCGTATAGACCGCCAAGTCAACATCCTGACATTATGTTGATGTCATCATTCGTACAACTAGTCAACCATAGTACCTACAAACTTTGACTTGGTATAACTCGGGTGTACAATCTTGAATTTCGACGAAACGAACATTGTTGGGTTTGTGTCATCGAGGCCTTCAATTTGATGGAATTTCCATCAATTTCTGAGATGATCATTTTTTCACTTTTCTAATGCCCTAAGGTACCAGTTTGACCCAAAGTTTGATCGACCATAACTTTGGCATACATAATCCATTTGAGTCCATTCAAGTTGCATCGGAAGCAAGATTCTGAGCTATTTTTGATGGTATCAAATTCTAGAGCATTGGGGACACTTCAATTTTCATTGAAAAAGTACCCCTTGGATCACACCAACTTGGCAAGCTTCTGTAGAAACTCGTGGAAGGCTAAGAGGAGTGGAAGGATGTTTATGAAATCCTTCCTTGCAAATGGGCACTAAATAGGGAAGCTTTGGAATGTCTGATACTTGGAGATGCCTATTTTTACCAATAACTTCATCCATTTCATCCTTGGAATGTGCTAGAAGTTTGGTATTTAGGATAAGCTCAAAAAGTGTCCATTCTATCACACTACTTGATGTGACAGTTCCTATAGTGAACAAATCCTTCAAAACACATAAAAAAAATCAATTATAATTTAGCTTTTTTACTTTAAATACTATGAAGAATAATACACAATATTCAAATCCCACTATCTATTGGTGCATTAGTATAACTTATATAAAAATATTATAAAAGGAAACAAGTTTACATCTAGTATAGTGAAAGTTACCTCAATCTAAGAGAAGGTGCTCTATTATAACCTTTCAACTGTAATTTAAAAATCATAAGACCTTACAATTCATACCCATGGTTTAAATTTCTTATTTATTTTTCACCTCTTTGCATAGTTTGAATTTAATTGATATATCTTTTTTTAAATGATCAATTTTTTTTACAAGCATTAGAAATATAAATGATAGAATTAGTTACACTTCTATTTTGAATATTTAATGTTATCATTCTATAGAAGATCAATATATTAAAATACTTATGGATATTTCACACAAACTAGAAAGGAAAATTATCTATATATCCAAAATGTTTATGCTATAGTTAATATTTGAAAAATCAAATGAACATAGAACATTGTTAGGGTTATTTAAAATAAACTCAAATGATAGTCTATTATTCTTAATAATTTTATATTTTCTACCTAAAAAAACAATTTTCTTAGCTTGAAACTCTATACTTCATTTTTCATCTTTATTTCAATAAAAAAATAGAAATAATATTTCTAATGCATTGTATCAAAAGAAGATATTTTACCAGAAGAAGACTCTTGATATTATCATCAGACTTCCTCCCATCAAAATTATTTTGTTTAGACATAAGCACGCCCAAAAAATCTGGAGTTGCTTGCTTGTTGGGAGTGGCCTGGTGTTCTGCAATCATCTTGTTTAGGATATCATCGAACCGTTTTGCTAGCTTCTTCATACTTTATTTTATCCTATGCAAATCCATCCATGTAATAGAGGGTATAAAATCACCTATATTAAAATATCCTGCTTTAGTCATGAGCTCCACCACATTCTCCTTGAATTGGTTTGCCTCGTTCCCTCGGCCCTTGAAAACTCGCTTGCTTAAAATCATTTGGCCAAAAATGTTGGCTGTGTAGATGTTGAGTAGGTCAAGCATATTTACTGCCTGGCTATTGCAGCTCTGAACAAAGATGGATTTAAGCATGTGACTTGTCTCAGCTTCTCTTAATGATTGCCAATCATCTAATGCCTTACCACCCAACATATGAATATTACATAGCTAATAAAAAGAGTTTAAAATCAGATTTAGCCAATTTCTTTAAAAGAAAATTTAACATTATAAATAGAATGTTATACCAACTCACTAATAAATAATTTTAATCTATCAACTACCATAAATATCTTAAATACTTCTATATTAGAGTGGCACAACCTTGTTTCACTGCAGCTCCTCAAAAATAATTTATTCTGGGATTGATTATGCTTGCAATATAATTTATTATTCCACTTTATGCACTATTTTTCTTTGCTTTGTCTTTAAAATCTTTGGACTTGTCGGAAATTTTTCAGATGACAAATTAGGATGGAGGATAGAAATTTTAGTGGACAAATTGGGTAGAAGCTATTGAAGTTTTTTCTAAGTTAATATTTGGTTTTTTTTTCTTTTATTTGGATATTGTTTGAATGAAGTATTTTTTTAAAATATTATCTTGTTTAACAGTCAAATATTTAATACTAATTTTACATTAAATCTACATTAAAAAGTGATAAATATATTTTTTTAATAGATGATTTTATATCATTCACAAATAACTTTTAACTATTCAATATTGAACAAGTCTTTGATTGAAACTTCTTTGACCTTATCTCTTATGATCTTTGATCTTATCACTTATGATTTTTCCACTCAGCAAGACTTCATTCCTGATAGATCAAGGACCCATTGACTATCCTATTCTTGTTAACTAAAATTAACCTTTAATTGTTAAACTGAATGTTGTTTATGAATAGTAAAAATTATCCGAAATAGACATATCATCCTATAAACCTGCGGTCTAGAGGTAGTGGAAAATAAAACTAAAACCTCTCATAGGAATTTACTGAGTATAAGGTCCAAGACAAACCTAATGTATAGACAAACCCATGAAATCCCCCACAGTAAAACCTCACAAATCAAACCCACTTCCATTGCTCCGGGGACACTGCAAATAACCAAAACTCCTACAATATGTCTTTATAGCATTTGTTAGAGTTGAAATTGTAGTGTTATGGTCTGGGGCATGTGGAATAGATTAACCCAAGTATTGACTGAGAATTAATAGATAAGAGGACATGAAGAAGAGATGTCAAAAATTGTGACATTAGTATTGGGTGGTATGAATTTCCATTCAGGGTGCAGAAAGTCCATCGCTTTTATCTTCAATCAAACTAAGAATTGATAGGGAGGACTAGAAGCAGAGATGCCAAAATTGTGACATTAGTATTGACTAAGTATTGACAGAGAGAAGGACAGGAAGCAGAGATGTCAAAAATTGTGACATTAGTAGTGGGTGGTATGAATATCCATTCCGGGTGCAGAAAGTCCATACCCATAGCTTTTATATTAAACGAAAGTCTCGCCTCTTCTAGTGATGAAATGATTTCAAACTGAAACGAAACAAACAAACAAAAACTATTAGAGGGAAAAGGATCATTGGCCCAGCTACATTTATCTGAGAAAAGAAATATAACAGTAAAAACAATAGTTCCCACATATAGCATATTGCTTTTATAGCTCCACTTTTGATAAAATTGAGTCCTGCTTGCTGAATGACATTTGATGAAACCCCTCACACCAAGCTTCTCCATATTTCTAGATGGTCATTCAAGTAATTTAATATTAAACTCCAGATTTTGTCTATGATTTGAAACCATATATTCCATGTCAATTTATACTTATCTATAGAGTTGTTTATTATTATTATATATTTGTCTATAAAATATTAATGAAAATGACACCCATATCTATATCCATATTTATTTGTTTTCTTCTTAAAACCTTGTTTATTATGATTACTTTTGTCCTTGTTTTCAAGCCATATCCATATCTATATCTATATCTATATCTATATTTTAATATTTGTAGAGAACACTTTTTCTTGCTTTAGAGTTGAAATCCTCAAATGATTATTTTGGAAAGGATGAGTATTTTGTTTGGTTGGAGGTATGGTTTGTGATGTATAGAGTTTTTTTTTTTTTTTTAATGTTAATGGGGTGTAAATTTTTTATTAATAAAATGATTGATTGGTGGTGAACGACTTTTTAAAAATTGAATATACGTAGAAAAATGTATTTGGAAAATTATTCTATGATAAAAAATAAAAAATATCATATATGAACTAGGGGTGTAAACTGTATTTTTAATCAATAAAATGTTCAGTGGTATTGCCACTTTTATTCAAAAAAAAAAATTTAGTGTAAATTGTATATATATAAAGAAATAAGAATAAATATAAAAATTTGGAAGGAAGTTTTAAATAGAAGAAAATTTTGTATGAGTAAAAATGCACCATATAATATAAAAATAGATTTGATTTGTCACAAAGGAAACAATCATTGATTTCAAAGTGATATAATGATTATTCTATCAACAAATCTAACATGACTATTTACACAATGAAGAACATTAAAAAGAACAAAATTTAATCACAACAAACTGTATGTAGAAAGGAGCTTCATATTACAACAAATTCTCCAAAACTTTCTAATGCTTTCTTATGATAGAAAATGTAATACCCACAAAAATCTACTAGAAAGAAATACTCCAAAGAGGCTAACAATTATGTTGACATTAATTCCACCTTAATGTTTTAGTTTCCCCAAGCATTTGTAATAGTTTTTAAACATACAAGACCACTTAATGCAAAAGCACCCTAGGGTTGACATTATCTTGCATCACCCCCTCAAATTTCTTGTTTTCTTAGTTTATTACATGCAAGATATTTTAAAGGAATCTATGCATTTAGTTCCTAGGTGCAAATAGCTTAACTTGTGTGCTCTTGTATTCTTTATCTTTTCTTGTAGGAATGAATTTTATTGCCATGCTTGTCCATTATGACAGGTTCTAGTTCTAAAAATATGGACCCCTCATCATCTAATAGTGGTATTTTTTCAGTAGTCTTGCAACATTCTCAAGCTCTTTCTTAAGGTAGGAAACATGAAAAATTGAGTGGATTTTAGAAGAGGGTGGGAGTAATTTTGTATTCTATCTTATCAATGTGTTCAACGACTAGATAAGGGCTACAAAAATTTGACACAACTTGTGACCTATCTTATCATGCAATGATGTTTGATTGAGGATAGAGATGTAAAAATACCCTATCATAGAATACAAAGGTATGTGTTGTCTTAGGGTGTGTGTACAAATTTGTGACAAAAAAAAGGGGCCACATTAGGTAAAAAGAAAAATTATGCATTAGGCAAGCAAAAAATTAGGCGAGTGCCAAATTAGGCACTCACCAAATTACTTAAGCATTTCGCGAGTACCAAATTTGGTGCTCACCAAATGTAAAGTTACAAAAAAAGAGATCATTTTTCTCATTTTTTCTACATTTTGTGGCCATTTCTCTCATTTTGTGCCCTTCCAACTCATGCTTTCCAAAAGGAGATCAATTTTTGCTTGTGATTCTTCACAATGATGCCGCCAAGATGTCAAAGAGGTTGAAGAGATACAAAAGGTATGTATTTCTTTTCTTTAGTTTCAAATTTGAATTAAAATGTAGATTGAAATACCCAGATTTTTATTTTTTATTTTTTTTAATTTCTAAGAAATCAATCTCCACCTACAATCATTGAACATTCACAATCACCCTCTAATAAAGATTATAATGATGATGATTAATTATGTGTGCTAATTCATAATTGCATCATGAATTGCTCCTATTTTCTCATATTGGAGAGAGAGAGAGAGAGTATCATGGGGGAAAAGGTTCTAGTCAATGAAAAGTAACATATCATGATGGAATCAATACACACACTCACTTAGACTCATGTAGTTCTAGGTTGCATGTTTGTGTGTATAAGATTAGAAATAGTGGGTTCCTATATTATTAATTGTGTAATTTTATGAATGGTGTTTATATATATTTTCATGAGAGTAAAATATTCTTTATGTAAATCTAGATAAATTAAAAAATCAAAGAGCCTATGTCAAAATTGGGATGAGCCAACTTAGCACAAAAATATGTTATGTGTGATATGTAATTTTAAGACACTCATCTAAATAGGAATTGGCTTTTCTTTTATTTAACTATTACTATAATAACAAAATAAAAATTATATTATTAATAAATAGTATAATATTTTAATAAAGATATTAGTTAAAGATTATTTTAAAAAGATAAAATTAAATTAAAAATAAATGAAATATATATATTTTTTACTATCATTATTAATAAATAACATACATTTTAATAAAGGAATGTAATACCTTTATTTCATTTTTTTAAAAGGGGAAGAAGGCTTCAAATTATTTCAAAAGAAATAAAATAAAATAAAAAATAGAAGAAAGAAACCACGTGCCTTGTCAATTCTTACTCAATTTGCATGCTTATCTTCATGGCTAGAGGCTGACAAAGGTTGTGGAATCTGGTGTTACACAACATAGTTGCATTTGTTTTAAAGTTTTTTTGGAAAGAAATTTTGAGAAGGAAGGGGGAGAGAAAGCATGTTTAGGATAGTCAATAGAAAATAGAAGCATTCCCAAATTACTATTAGGGGAGAAGACCCAATAGTTGTGCACTCTAACTTTGCATTTCTAATTATCCTACATGGAAATTCCAAATCACTCCCAATTTTTAACAGCAACTTACTTGGAAAGTCCCCTACTTAAAACTTTCATTTCAATGCCACATTAGCATGCTTTTTGTCAAGATATCCAAAAAGGCCCAAAAAAAAAGTGCTACCAATAATTGTCCATTCACGTCATGGATAGTTGAGTGTTGATGTGGCATCACATGATTAGTTGTGTTTTGGATCAAAGGAATAAATTTTGTTTAAGCTAGCATAGTCATGTCACAACTATTGGGCATTATATATACAACTAATATTGTAACTAAGGGAATTTTCTTAGGGTTAGCAAATCAAATGCATAAACATAAAAAACCTAAGTAATAATGAAGTGCAAAGGAAAAACATGAAACAAAATGAAATACCTCACCAAATGTCTTCAATCTCTATGGATGACCTCCATATACCTTCTCAACTTGTTGCAAATATAATGTTTCCCTCAGATTTATGATGAACAATCTATGATGACAATGACAAGCCCTAAGAAAATGTTGAAGGATTTGAAAGACTAAATGCAATTCTATGCTAACATGCAACTAGTAAGCATCTAAAATATGTCAAAATTATGCCAAATGGAATGCAAATATGCCTATGACCAGATGGAAATAATGCAAGATGACAAGATTGCAAGAGTATGACAAGAGTGCAAGAGCTTCAAGATGACATGAGGTGACAAAATGAGACCAAAATTGCCATTTTATAGAAAAGGCAATTTTGAGGGAATGTCCCAGATAAAAAGTTGACAAATGCCCCTAGAATCAATGGACAAGATTCAATTTGACAACCCACAGTTAGGGTTAGGGAAACATTGGGTCAAATTCAAAATGAATGGACATAATTGATTTTTAGAAAATCAAATCAATGGTTGATAATGCTTGTGGCAAGAGATAAGAATGACACAAAAAAAGAGGTAACTGGAACATCAAATAATAAATAGAAATTATTTTGATTTTTGAGGAAAATGACTATTTTGAATTAAAAATCATTTTAATTCAAAAGGTGGGGACCACAAGACAATAAATAATTAATTCAAATTATTTACTAATAAAAAGGAAATGCCAAATAAGATAATTATTTAATTAGAGAAGGTGACCAGTAATTAAATAAATTTAAGAATCTATTTAATTATAAGGAGTCTTAAGAATTAGTGACGTATTAAATAAATAAAATTTATTTATTTAATAATTAGGAGGACATAAAGAATAAAGATAATTAAATAAATTAAGAAATTTATTTAATTAAGGCAAGACTTTAGACAAAATTAGTGACCTATTAAATAAATAAATCATGAAGAATAAAAAGACATGAATTAATTAAATAATTATGAATTATTTAATTAATATTTAGAAGGGGACCAAGGACATAATTAAAATGTCTTAATTATGCTAGGAAGAAGAAGGTGAAAAATAGAGCTTGCAAGCCTAGGTCATTTTTAGGTGTCTACATTTTTCCTCTCTTTGTCATAGTGCAACATATCGCATTGTGACAAAGAAAATAAGTCAAAGTCATGCCCTAGCAAAGGTACAAAGTATCTATGCCCACTTAGGAAAATTTTAAAATTTTGGGCTGACAACAAAAAAATTTGGAAAGTGTCCTGATAAGTTCATTTAATGACCAGAAAGACAATGGCACCGACGATTTTGAGTTTCAAGGGCTTTAAGATAGTGAAAAGGGTGGTCAAAGTTGGTCAAATGAGCCTCTAGAAATACAAGGTTTGACAAATGCCATTTTGACCGTATAAATAGGTTGATAGTGGGGTAAAAGTCAATTCATTTGCACTTTTCACCTTCGTAATTTCTAGAGCTTAGAGCAAGGAGACCATTAGCGAAAATGGTGATTCCAGTGACCAAGCACCATGGGGAGATCGTGCAGACCTACAGACAGCCAGAGGGGTTAGAGCCAGCAGTACGTACCCCTACATTGCTTTGTGATTTTATCATTTTTTGTGCAAGTTTTAGGGTTTTAGGGCCAAGAACGAGTGTGTTGCAATGCATATGTGTGTGAATAAGCCATATTCACATTCGCATTCAATGCATTTGATGTGTCACAATGCAAATGCAAAGGGTTGCTAAGATAGGACATGAATGTGCGACACATTTCCAAGAAAGTGCGACACATTCACAAAGATGCACCGCAAATGAGAGATATAATGTCACATTTGACAAGTTGCAATTCATTCGTGAATGCAAGCGACTTATTTGAGGGGAATGATGCATATTCCAGAAATCATAATGCAAGTGCACTATTGTGACACAAATGTGAGCCAAAACGATGCAATCACCAAATCAAGATGCAATTGAAGTACGAAGTGACATAAACACCTAATTGAAATGTAATTGAAGTTAACACGACACATTTAACATTGAGTTTGATTGAGGCTGACTTTGTTTGACTTCAAATTTTGAATGCCTGTGAATTAAAAAAATAATAATGATGACTTTTAATAAGATATTTATGCATATTTTTCCATGTCCAAAGACAATTAGCACCCATCTACACCCATGAGAGCAGACCATCAACCTATAGATTTTAAGACCAACTAAATGATAGGGAGCAATGATGATTGATACAACTGGGTCTTTATTATGTCACCTATATGCCCATTATCAAGGAAAATAGGGGATTGTTGACTACACTATGTGAGAGATGGCATTCAGAGACCTGCTCTTTTCACTTGTCGATGGGGGAGGCTACTATGATCCTTGAGGATGTATACTGTATTTTTTTCCTACTGATCCAAGGAGAGAAGATTGTCTATGACCCATAGCATAGTTATCAAACTTTCACAGCCTACTATCATAATCAGGGTGCAGGGCTGAAGATTGATGGTTGCAAGATCCACTGGGAGTTTATGGTGGAGCATTATGGATAATTTGATGCACTCTTAGTGACACTGATCGGTTGGGTACTAATTCTGGACTGTCGAGGACAAAAATTTCCCATTGGTTGGGGAGATGTATTTATTGGGATGAAACGAGACACGATCGTTTATGCCTAGACCTTGCTTACTAGGTATGCTATATCATCCGCTCCATGAGGTGGCCTATAGGAGAGCACAGAGCATTGGGTATGGGATGATGCTTTTGATGATTTTGGCATGGGAGCACATAGCTATTTTTTGTCCTCTGATCCAGAGACCTTAGTTAGGAGATGGCATGTCATATTTTTATTTCTATGTTAGTTCCATATAGTAGGCTAGAGTCAGTGAGAAAGTATGGTGGCATCATCAGATTGATACGATGATGGCTTTCATTTAGAGACCATACAGGGACTGCAGACAGTGAGAGGGTGAGGATGATCACCTCAATTTTTGTAGACAATTCTGATATTTAATCAGTAGGACTGTATAGAGCCAGTTGATCATTGATATGTACCTTCCCAAGAGGGTTTTATGATAATTCGGTGGGTAGTAGGGTGTTCCTATAGGGACAACTGAGTATGCCAAGTCATCTAGAGAGTCAACCTGGGGACCTTCAATATCCATACCATTTGCAAAGTAGCAAATTGATGGGCTTGTGGCATAGTAGTGGGGATGGAGGGGTGGGATTTTAGATATGAGGATGACTATTGATTATTATTTATGGTGGTAGACTCTTCATCCCATGCCTTTGACAGATCTATCTAGATGGACCAACACTAATTGAAAAGAGATCAGTTATACCACGTGTGCTTCAATATTTCCACAGAGGTAGAGCCAGAGACAAGGGGAGAGGCAGAGGTCGAGGGAGAGACAAAGGCATGGGTGGAGAGAGAAACAAAGATGATGGAGATGATGGAGGAGATGGCAGGAGGTGGAGGAGAGATGATGGGAAGCAAGCTAGTAGGATACGAAAGTGTGTGGCTAGAGGAGCACTAGATGTTATCCCAAATGCAGCTGAGGAGGAGGAGAGAGAGGAGGAGCTAAGGCAAGAGGAGCATGCAATAGAGGAGGAGGCCAGACAGGAGGTGCATGTGGCCAAGGAGGAGGTTAGATAGGAGATGGAGATGGAGGTTGAGATGCCACGAGATGAGGGAGTTGGAGGAGAGGACACAAGAGAGGATAGCGATGTTGGGGATGAAAATGATGCCATTGATGAGGTGAAGTGGCTATTGGGGTGGAGTATGGTCAAGGGGAGGAGGAGATACCATCGGATCACCACGCCACATGACATGATTACAAATCGAGAGGGTGGTAGATTTATATAGGAGGCTAGATGAGAGTACAAGATAGATCAAGCACTGCGGTGAGCTAGAGGTGACAAGGGTAGAGCGGGATTAGTTGATGATCCATTATTAGGAGGAAGCTCAATGCTGCATAGAGTTTGCACTCTTATGCATAGGACCATCCATAGACATGGCATGAGATTTTTCCAAGGTTAGTGCACGGATTGGATGATACAAGCTATTATATGAGCAGGCAGTGCCACCTAAGAGGAGAGAACCTATGCTAGTGTAGACATAGATGAGGACAAGTAACAATAGTAGATCAGGGTGTGGTAGTGGCAATCAGAGTCAGAGCAGTGTAGGGGGGTCTACCTCCTCAAGGAACACATTGGAGCACAGGTCTAGTCACTACCATAGACATGCCTCGAGTCACAGGTCAGGGCATAGTCACAAGTCATCTGGATTAGAGCACAGGTCCACACATAGCCAACCTCTTGTGGTAGATTTGTTAGTTACAACATTAGTGTAGCCCTCAGTAGCCATTCCATCAGTGTCACAAGTACAAGACATGATGACAAATCCTTCAACATCATAGGCACAAGTGATAGTTACTATGATGGCATCTATACCTTTGATAGAGCATTGGTCTCCCAGGTCTTCTCCTCGAGGGGATGAGGAGAGCACATCATACCCCTATTATTTATTATCTTGCTTTAGGAAATTGCAGACACATATGTTATGACATTTATTTTTTGACCATAAATCCCGCGAGCTTGTATTTTTGGAATATCTCATGACTCTATCCTGTGACATTGTTTTTCAGGTGATATATATGATGCAGTTTTGATGCGTCCTATATGTGTTATATGATGTGATGTGATTTATGCATTATGATGTATATGTATGTGATGATTATTATGATGATGCCTATGTGATTTATGTATTTATGATTCCTACAATGATGATGATGTTATTTATATTCCATGTCATGTATGCATTTATGATGGTTATTTATGATGTGATGCCATGATAATATGTTTTATGTATATGTCATGATGATGCTATGTATGGGTATGTGTAAGATCATGATGGGCCAAAAGTGGTGATACTATGGGTATGTGTAGGGTATGTGGCTGTTGATTTTTCTTTTACCCAAATTGATGAAGCGAAAAGGGTTTTTAAAGGAGATTCTCAACTTTCCACCAATATAAATTATGTTTTACTTTGAATTTAATAAATAATTATTATTCATTTTCTATTTGAATTATGACTAAAGTCCTCTAAATAGGCTGATTGAAAAACATCTATGGCTTTCAAATGGTATCACATTTTTTGAATCCAAAACATGTGTCACATTCTATGCTTTGCATACTATAAAGTTAAAAAAGGAAAAATTAAATTTCATGAAGTTTTGACCAAGTTAAGGTGGTCAAACATCACGAGGATTTTGTATTTTTAAAAGTTGTAATAAAAATTCATAATTAATTATTTACTTTGCAAATTACAAAACAATAGCATCTCATCTACACAGGTCCCTCTGCTTATCTAAAATATTATTAAAATAATTACCATTTTTTGTGGTTAGGGTGAGTGCATCTACCCTAGGTTCACTTTCTGAAATTTAGTACTTTTATTGAAATTTCAAATTTTCTAAAATAGATTTTTTTTTAAAAACATAAACCTAGTAGTTTAGAAACTACATTCAATTTTCTACAAATTCTTTTATTACACATTTTTGAAAAACTATAGATAACTTATTAAAAATTTTACGTCAAGTTTCCTAACTCTGATTTTCTAAATTTTTTGCCATTTAAGGGCCTATTTTTTCCATGATGATTCTGCACATACCTATATATGATTATGTTTTTATCTAAATGGATGTTGTGTATATGATTATGTTAATACATGACTATGTATGATGCAATATGTGGTGTAATGTATATGGTTTTTTGATGATTCAAATGATGATGTATGGACCTAATGCAATTCCTATATTATCATGTATGCACTTATGTTTTTTTTGTATGTCACATGATATTATCATGAGATGGACGAGATGAGATGACAAGACAAAAGGAGATGAACGTTAGCATGGAGACCAAATCCTTCAACATATTACTATAGGACTTTAATAATTTTTTTCTCTTAATCATCATTGGGAATATTATTGTAATGTCCAACAAACACCCTGATATGACATAGATCAAGGTGTGCAAATTCATACCATCACATGAGACAAGTAGTGACAAACAAGGATGATCATGACTCATAGAAAGAGCACACCTGCCCCAGTCTTTTTGTCATAACCAACCTCAAGCATAAAAAGACAAGACAAACAAGTCATGAAACATCATTGCTCCTCTAAATCTTGTTGCTAGGACATCCTCAAGGAACTAGTAACATGATGAAAGATCAAAAAGCCAAAGTGCCAAATGTTTTCCAAGTGTGTCTAAATGCCAAGTGTTTTGATGTCAAGGTATCAAGTTTGACGATGTTGAAATGTCGAAAGGTGTCAATTTTTTTTATTTTCAAGGATGTCGAGTTTGAGGATGTCAAAGTGTCAAATTTCAAAGGTGTCATGTTTGAGAAATTTTTCTAAATGTCAAGGGTGTCAAATTCAGGAAGGACACATCCTAAATAATGTTGATATCAAGAGGATCAATCATCGAAGGTTAAGAGGATCCCTCAAAATGCCAGGTGACAGTGACGATACCTAGGAAGGACACATCCTAAGGTATAAATGACAGAGGTTGTTCTTTAGAAGGACACATTTGCAAAACAACCAAGATTTGACTATTTGACTATGTTTGATTGAATTTGATTTGATTTGACAGAAATTGATTGACATTTGATAGTTGTTGATGACATGTCGAGGGTTTCTAGAGTTGGTTGTGATAATTTTCTTCTACCAAGATGACTTGTTTGATGTGAAGATTTTTTTGATGTGTGTGCCAATGCAGTGTCATGAACCCTGAAGGATTGACCTAGTGCGGCCTTGGGGGCTCATCAACAGATGGCCTTGCCTACATCATACACTGAGAGACCTCATAGTTTGACATGACCAAAGACTTTGTCTTGATAACCAAATATTTTCCCATGATTTTTATTTTGACAAACCTAAAAGGAATGACCTAATGTCTTAGGGGCTCGAAGGTGAGCCTTGCCTACGTAAAAAATGCATAGAGAGAACATAGTTCGGACAAATGACTAAGACTAACTGGCTCAACCTACTTGACAAGAAATGACTTTTTTTTTGTGTTTTTCTTTAGGATTTTTTTCAATTTTTTTAGGTCTTTTTTTAGGATATTTTATGATTTTTTCTTATTTTTTAGGACATTTTAGGACATTTTAGGATTTTTTAAGGACATTTTATGATTTTTAGGATTTTTTTAGGACTTTTTTTATTTTTGAGACCATGTGTGATACCCACTATAGTCAAATGATGAAATTTTTCCCCTAGTCAGGTCCAAGACTCACCAACTAGATGGATGTAGAAAGGACATGTGTGGGTGACAAATGGGTGATATGTAGGATTTGATGTCAATCATTATTAGCTATGAGAGGAAATGATAGGGTTTTGGGATGGGCATCAAGGTGGCATTGGAAAGGTGATTGTTTATTATGGACAAAGGCAGATAAAGTGACAGTAGATGGTAGGGAAATGACTGACTACACATGGCGCCTGTTTGCTAGGTTCTCACCATGGTACTTATTTAAAGAACCTATTTACTAGGTTTTCACTTTTGGATGAATTATTTCTCTTTACTAACTTTGTCATTTTTATTTTTTTTCAATTTTTTGTATTTTTAAGGTTTTCAGCCTAAATTTATGATGTTATGCATAAAACTTGTGAAGGTGTACACTGTTGATAGGCTCTATCAATTTTTCGCCATCTAGAGTAGCCAGTTGATATGCTCCAAAACCAAAAGGGGATATGATGACATAATGACCTAGCCAATTTGGTTCAAACTTGCCAAGTTTTTCTCTATCAGCTTGATTTTTAGGATTCTGTATGAGGACTAAATCACCAATGTCAAACTTCCTAACTATGACTTTCTTGTTATAACTACGATAGAGTTGATTCTAATATGCCTATAGATGGTTCAGGGAATTATGCCTTCTTTCCTCTAACATCTCTAGCTCGTGTAGTCGTGACTGTTTGTACTCTTCATCATCTATTAGACCCTTCAAGGAGACTCGTAAGGATGGAATTTCAACCTCAATGGGAACTATGGCTTCAACTCTAAAGACTAGGGAGAATGGAGTGGCTCTTGTAGGTGTGCAGATGCTGGTATGATAAGCCCACAGAGTAAGGTTGAGTTGGTTGTGCCAGTTACGACCAGCGTCATTAACAATCTTTATGAGGATTTTAAGGATGGTTTTACTGGATGCCTCAACTCAACCATTTCCTTGTGTGTAATATGGCATGGAAAAATAATGTTGGATATGGAATTTCTCACATAACTCATGAACATCTTGATTCTTGAATGGACTTCTATTGTCTATGATGATGGACTATAGAATACCATACCGACAAATGATGTAGTGAAGAATGAATTTGGAAATTTGTTTGTCGGTTATGGATGTAAGGGGGATGGCTTCAATCCCCTTAGTAAAGTATTCAATGGTAGTGATAATGAATTTGTGGCCATTGGAGGAGGTAGGGTGGATCTTGTAGACACCTAAAAATGGTCTGGAGAATCCAATTAATCGAATACGCCTTATTTGATTAATTAATCTTAAATTCCTCTACTTAGTAAATAAATAGAAATATTTATTTATATTAAGTTCATTTATCAATTCTCCTATTTTTCTCTCCTAATTAAATAAACAAAATTAAAAACTTTGTTTTATTTAATTATTATCATTTTTATCACATTAATTCTCTCTTAATTAAATAAACAAAATTAAAAACTTTGTTTTATTTAATTATTATCATTATTTCTTCTATCTTAAAATTGAATACACAATTTAAATAATTTGTGTTATTTAATTTCACATTTCCTCTTAATTAAATAAAGATTGTCAAAAATCTTTTATTTAATTATCACTCTCCTTTAATTTAATAAAACCAAACCCTATAGTTTGATTTATTAAATTATTTATTCCTCATTTTTGCTAAATTTAAATAAATTAAAATTATTTAAATTTATTGCATAAAGTTTGCACTATTCCCTCACCAATAAATATTTATTTCTCACCAATCAAATTAATGGCACTGCCATTCACGGGAAAGCTTCAGGGAAAATCTGCAGGAAGATCTCTCAACAACCTTCCACCCACCTTCCCTCTTATATTGCCTGGTGTTTTCATGGGGAGAAACCATTCCCCATGATCAGCTCCTTCTTCTCATCCCAAGCCTTTAGATTCTCCAGAAGAAATCACAACCCCTCATCCCGGTTTCCTGTACAATTGTGCTGCCGTGAAAGCTATAAATACAGCTCTTGGGCTGCAAGAAAAGGATCCCAACTAATGTAATCTTACTCTGCAGGTTTCCAAAGCACTCAAGCATCCAATTCATCCAACAATCATCCAGCAACCATCCAGCATCCATCCAGCATCAGCATTTACAGTCATGGCTGCCATTAGCATAGAGTTTGCATATTTAGATTAAAATAGAGTAGCATAATCTCATTTCTCATTCTCTAAGTGTCACTTAATAGTTTAATTAGCTTAAGAATCTGAGAGCTGAGTAAATTAGAGAAGTCTTTAGAGTTAGAGAGCAATAGGATAGCATTTTGAAGCTTTTTAGTTTAATTTAGTTTAAATTCATTGAGTTTTAGATACAATTATCCTATTTAGAAGCGTAGATGCATTGTTTATTTAGTTTTCCCCTTCTACACGCTTACAGAATGGCGCCCACCATGGGGCAATACCCCGTATTTTGCTAATTTTTGAAAATCTTGTCGTACAGGAATCGGCGTAAAAGTTTTTGCGGGATCGAGAGTTTTTACAGCGCGCCAGGTTCTTGTTCCAGCGCGCCCGGTAACTGTTCCAGCGCGCCGGGTTTCTGTTCCAGCGCGCCCGGTCACTGTTCTAGCGCGCCTGGTTTCTGTTCCAGCGCGCCACTTCTTTTCATTTAAAGTCATTTCTTTCATCTGGATCCGACGCGTCCGCGGCCAGATTTCATTTATTTCTTTCTGTTTGGTTAAAATTTACCAATCCTAGGGTAGAAACAATAAAATTTACCAATCCTAGGATAGAAATGGATAAAATTTACCAATCATAGGATAGAAATGGATTAAAAATGTACCAATCCTAGGATAGAAACATCACACTTCTTTTGAGGTTTTAAAAATTGAACATCTTGCTTGTCATGGAGCAATATCTCCATTAGAAGTAAATCATTTGTCTTTTGGGCTTAAAAAGAACAAAATCTTGCTGTGTTTGGGTGACAGGTTTATGCTCTCCCCTTAACTGGGTGCATCAGAATACCAGACTCACCATTTACTTTATGCAATTTTATGCTTTTGTTAAAACCTTTAGACAGGCCTGCCGTAGTGGGAAAAAGTACTCACCCTACGGGAACGACCTGAGTGGGGACAGCCAAAAGCCATGGTATTCCAACCCACTTTAAAATTTATGTGAATTTGGGGAAACCCTCTTTCAACGGAAGTGCGCAGGATAACCATCCCCAAAATCTTTGTTTTAAAGATTGGGAGGTCTCTCGAGGGAGTTTATCCATTTGCCGCTCCGAACGGAAACCCTATCTAAGAACCTAGAACTAGAAGCACGCTTGTCAGTTTTGAACATTGTAATACTCGGCGGTGCAGGGGCGGGGAAGAATCTACCCTCAAGCACTCACCATATAATTGCCAAGGACTGTTTGCTCAGGGGATCCGGTATCCACTTCCGTCACTCTGAGTACGCACCTGGAAAAGACAAAAACACGGGCACCCTCTAGGGGGTGACATGGCTGTGTGAGTCGACGCAATTCCAAGCTGTGGGCCGTTCGAGTATATAACGATGACCTTTTATCTCTAGGAGTGAGTCTGTTTGGATTGTCTTATCTTGTTATCAAACCAGTAAAAATCAAGAAGAATCATTGATTCTTGAGAACATACACTACTTGTTTAGATTCTAGGATTTTAAATACAACCACTCTATTCTTGATTGCTGTGTTTTCTATCATTAAACTCAGATAAGATCATCACAAAAATCCTAAAAAATCAAAACACTTGTGGATTTCTCATGATTCGAGATTGGGTATCCACCAAGTTTGTCAAGAAATCTCTTGCCAAACGAATCCGAAAACCAAAGAGGACACTTGCCTACAAACAACTCCTAAGAAAACAAAGGTTTCTATATCAAAGCAGGAAAGTTCTACTCCAACATAGAACTTTTATTCATAGGTATCACGATTTCTCTAGAGGTTATACAGATGACTACGCCGTAGCTCCCTTAGACTCACAAGCATACTTTCAAAGAAGAGCTCTTAGGCAACATCACAATCATAGTCAGAGAATTCGTCCTGAATACATCCCACAACCGGCCATCCAATATGATACCAGACCAAGTGAGTTTCATAGAATAAGGTAATTTTGTCTTAAACCCCTTCAGGTCATAGTTTCAGCGCGCCCGGTTTCTGTTTCAGCGCGCCTGAGTTCTGTTTCAGTGCGCCTAGTCTCTGTTTTAGTGCGCCCGGTATCTGTTTCAGCGCGCCCGATTTATATTTCAACGCGCCTAGTCTCTGTTTTAGCGCCTCTGATCTCTGTTTTAGCGCGCCCGGTTTCTATTTCAGTGCGCCTGAGTTCTATTTTCGCCCGCCTAGTCTCTGTTTTAGCGCGCCCGGTATCTGTTTTAGCACGCCATAAAACCCAAAAAATAGAGAGTTAATAGGACATTCTGTTAGCTTGCCCATATCAAATACAAGGTTTCTATCAGTTCAAAACAATTTTTTTACAGTCTAGAACACAATAGTCATACAAAAAGAAAAAGCTTTACCCCTATACCTAAATCTTGCAGCATCTTGCATAGTG
The DNA here is from genome assembly GCA_007258455.2 of Sequoia sempervirens. Lineage (NCBI taxonomy): Eukaryota > Viridiplantae > Streptophyta > Pinopsida > Cupressales > Cupressaceae > Sequoia > Sequoia sempervirens. The sequence goes on along the minus strand of VDFB02170469.1, from coordinate 283 downwards.
TCGTTATCACCAAAATCTAAGATTTTCTGTCAAAATTTCCTATCAAGGATTCTATCATCCTTTCATCACGAAACTAGACAAAACAAAATTAGATTTTAAATCAACAACTTGACACTTATCCAATCAAATCCAAGATCAAAGTCTAGGGTAAACCTTTTAACGTTTGTATGCCTATCTTCACACGAGCAGCATATCAAAAACAACAAGAACAAGAAAACGAAAAAATAGCAGCCATGACTGAAGAAAACCCTTGGGGATGATATAGCAACACTGACCCTCTTAT
>VDFB02170468.1:0-20715 GCA_007258455.2 Sequoia sempervirens | reverse complement strand
TATAAATTATATGATGTTAATTGTTATTTGATATTCTAATCCTAATTCATGCTTCTAGGCTGCAATGCTTCAAGGCTGCATATATATATATATGTATATATATATATATATACATGTTTTTGTAATTTGTACTAACGAACCCAAAACGAACCGAACCCCTGAACCCGAACCCGAACCGGCTACTTAGTATCCAACCAATCTTTCTAGTAAGAATTATAATAGTTCACTTGAACTCTCTTCATGAGACTCCTAAGGACTCTTAGTCAAGTAGATCGGAAACCCTTCATAAATTATTACATAAATATGTTAGAGATAGCTAGGAAATTAAAAGGGATTTACTTGAGGACAAGCAAATTTGGGAGGAGAGGACTGTCATGTCCCCGTATATGTAGCACATTGAAATATAGATGAATGAGGGAGAGCAAGAGATATATTTAATAAAAGTATATGGGACATGCTTAGTCCCTCGCAAATCCCTTTTAATATATATATATATATTATCTCATAAATATGTTAGAGATATCTAGGAAATTAAAAGGGATTTACTTGAGGACAAGCAAATTTGGGAGGAGAGGACTGTCATGTCCCCGTATATGTAGCACATTGAAATATAGATGAATGAGATAATATATATATATATATATATATATATATATATTATGAACCTTATTATAATAATAATTATAAATATATGTAATTTCTATTTATATTATAATATTCAAAAGAAGCTAATATAAGAATAAGAATAAGTGTGCTAACAAGAAACATCGAATAATAAATACATCATCACATATAACAAGTGATAGGTTATCAAGAACATTGGGTTTTCTACATAGCAACCACGAGATAAACCATAATTGACACCCGACCAAGATCATGGTAAATAATACTAACACACCTTAGATAGTATAGCGATGGCAATTCCCAATTCTTCCCATGATTGAATATGTATCAGAGAATCTTTGTCTCTGAGAATATGATCAAAAGGACCCTAATGTGCTAGTGTGTCTCTAAGTCAAACAATTGAATGATCCCACCTCAATCAATCTATTCATTACCGCTACCTTTATCTTATTATGTTTGTTGTTATCTGAACTGGTTGAATAGAAGAATGAATTCAAGGCACACATTTGAATTTTGCCGCCCTCCTATTTAATCGACGCCTTGAGTGTTTGCTAGTCGCTCTGTACAAGCCTATCGCGTCAAGGGAAACAAATTAGTATTCCCTACGGCACCAACATAGTATTAAGACTATCACGGCTTATGAAGGATCATGTCCTGTGAGGTGGACTAGATCTTCAATTATTGCACCATTTTATTGGACGAATATTTATATTCTATGCTCTGTCGTATGTTCACAAGGGACAATAACATACGAGCTTTCCCTTATGACTGCTTCTTGTGGAGAAGTTGAATAGCTTGGAGTAATTGTGGAGGACAATGCCAATATCGTATGGGATTAAAATAACAAACAACGATTATGCCAAGCAAAGGCGGGTAATAAGATAATATTAAGAGGTGCACTTATAAACAAAGCAATACCTGTAGAGGCCCCATTGGCTTCAAAAGATGTGGGGAAAAAAAGACACCACCTTTCACGTAGAGGCATGAGGGTGTATAAAAAGAAGGTTGGTTCAAGAGACAAAGAAGATCATAGAAGAATTTTGTAGATATATACTCCTGTAATAGGCAGGGCCTTTAAATCTGAGAACCATGCCATTATCAACACCTAAAAGGATCTAGAATTTATCATTAAAGTTATCGATTGTGACTCTATCCGAATATCCTAACTTAGAAGACTAAGAGGCGAACATTAAGACAAGTCCATAAGGGAGACATTACAGCGAATCAGGTGATGTATTCACTTAGCAATAATATTTAGCATTTTTTAATATAAGAAACAAAAAAATCATTTAAACGATAGAGGCTTGAACATCTGATGCATAAGTTTCTAGTCCTATAGACTGTCTTCATGGTCGACCTGATTGCTTCTAAGCTATGTCAAATCCTTGAATGCTTCTAATAGATTTGTGTAGGAACCCCTCAAGTCCCCCTTATCTCTCCAACTGTATGCAATGTGTTTTGTTGCAATTTTTTTTTTAGGTTTTGTAGTTTGTGCTTTTTTTATGTTTTTGATCGTATATATGAATGGTAATGCAATGCCAGGAAATAAAAACAAATGCAATACTGAAAGAAACTATAGCCACTATTATTGAAATGATTTGTTGAACAATAATAATGCAACACAACATCAAATCATACCCGGAAACTGAAGGAAAGAACTTGCTGCTGTAGTTCTGAGCAAAAAGCAACCCTAAGAATCATCGAACCATCAAATACAATCATTATTTTGCCAAACTGGTTTCACATATGCCAAGTATTACCCTAGGCGACCCCTTTTGCAAATTATTGGATTTTTCTAAGGCCTGGAGACCCTAAATCGCCCCTCTGAGGTATGGCACCACCTGCTGGTCTAGAAATGATTATTAAACCAGCAAATCGTCCCTTCTGAAATGGATGGCAAACAGTGCTGGAATAAAGAAGATAAAAATCGGCCAACAATAACAATCCTTACTGGAGATTCAAACTCTAAAACCCTGCAAATAATATCTCAATCTGCACAACTTGAACCTCTGAATGAAGTTCATAGGATAAGCAATAAATCAACTGATATTTCACAGCCTCTGAATTGCAATACACTGAAGATGGCTCATTCTCCAATGCAGTAGAAAACTAAAACCCTTGGCTTCGTTCTTTGAAGAAGGAAATGATTAAAATCGATTCTCATATGCATAATGAATGAATTTCTCTCAAAGAAAACTTATATCTCCTCAATTAGGTCGATTTCCTTCAAAAGGCATCATTTAAATAAAACTTAAATTTCACTTTTAATTCTTCAATAGTTTGGGCGCCCTTTTAATTAAAATGATTAATTAAAAAGTGGCCCCTTCTTCATGATGGTCAACCCCTTCAATAAGTCACTTAAGTTATAATATTAAATTACATTATAACTTTATAATATAAGCTTCAATTAAATTAATATTTATTTTGGCAAATAAATATTAATATCTCTCTCAATATACATCCAAATGACAAACCGTTTGAAGCCGGATGATAAGTGACTGAATCTGCATATGACCAGACCATACTGCTAAAAATAGCAGGGGTGCTCCACTGAGTGTCTCCACTTACTAAAAATAGTAAGTCAAGCAAAAGATGTCAAAAAGACCCCGAACAAAAGCCAAACTGAATAGTTCTGACAACTGAAGCCAAACCATGCCTTGACAAGACCCTCTATCCTCCATATTAGCCTACGAGGGCCACATAACAGGCTAATCTCATGTACTGAGAGATGTCAACTGGAAGGGCACATTACAATTTATCTAAACCTGAGTATGCAAATATTATTTACAGTCAAACATAATCTAAACATTAAGATTGTTGCATCTCTGAATTGGCTAATTCTGATTTTTGTATCGATCAAAGCCTTGTCCTTTTAAGCAAATATATATTCCTGATGCTATTTACATGTTAGCAGAATGAAATATTGATAGGACTGACCACAGGCATATATATATATATATATATATATATATATATATATATATATATATATATATATATTGTGATGAGCCCTGCTGGCTCTCAGTTCATAACCCTCTTTTCTTAAATCTTTAAAGTGTTTTTAGAGTTTTTAGAGAAATCTTAGTAGAAAGAAGAGAGCAAGTAAGATATTTTGCTCACAAAAGAGAAATTTAAACTTATTCCTTCAAATTGAAAGTACAAATGTAATATCAAACACCAATGTATAGATTAGGAACAATAAAACATACCAATCAGCCCGTGATTATTAAATAAGAACCGGGCCAGTCTACAACGGAATGGTGAAAATCAGCATAAAAGCACTTCAAGCTCCGCATAAGGTTTCTCCAAACAAATCGTCACAAAGTTAATCAGAATAGCTTAGTCAGCCTAAGATGGATGTCAAACCCCTCTCAAAAGCATAGAAGGCTTTCCTTTAATCGCTTCACACGCCTCTTCAAGGCAATAAGAACTAAGGTAGGCCAGACGGCTGAACAAGAGAAGGAAATGAATCTCCTCAAGAAGAATTCCGGCAAGAAGTAATACTACCAAGAACCCCGCTTATTATCAAGCATAAACAACTGTAAGAAGTAAACTCACCAAATCAGAGAGAACTTCGCGGTGAAGCCCCCTCAACTCACACGGATTCTACTGATTCTCATACTTCAAACGCATTCTCAACATTGAAGAGTTTCGCTCTCCAATGGACACAATGATCAACCCCGCCTCGAGAATGCTCGAGAAAGATGCTCAAGGCAATTCGGGAATAATCAAAAGGTGAGTTTTACTGCCAAAAATGCCTCTTTATGCAAAGCACTCCATTTCCATAATGATAGCCTATTTTAGGGTTTTCAAAATATTATAATATTTTTAATATATCACTTTCCAATAGTTAGCGCACTTTTATGGCCATTATTTAAAGTCACTGTTATTATAATCCTCCTTTTGACATTTAAGTGATATAAAAATATAAATAAAGTCAATGTGACTTAATTAAAAAAACCGTTTTAAGTTAATAAATTAACTTAATCACTTAAAATCCCGTAAAATGCTCAAATCTCAGGATAATCTCGTGCCGTCAGAAGCGATGAACTCCTGGAATGCCAACACTCACTGTGATCTAAACACTGTCCACTGAAAACACGAACAAACAAACTCTCCAAAATGCACCAATCGACTCTCTATCCAAATCGGGCTAGCCCACAAGGGTTCAATAAAGGCTAACGCCTCGTTTCCTCTCGGTAGAACTGCCTAAATAGGGGACATCACAGCCCGCTTCTCCCCGAATTTGCTTGTCCACAAACTCAAAGCTAGATGTCGAAGAACACCGGGCCACTCTCCCACGCCGCATCCTCCTCGGGCCAGATCCTCCACTTAACTTTCAAGTATTCCCCATGACCACCAAGATGACGCCTCGAATCCGAATGGCCTTAGAATCAAAACCAATTTGCCCCTCATCATCCACGGGTGGCAAATCAATAGAAGGAATTACGTGTTGTCCCAACACCTTTTTGAGGCGCGACACATGGAACACGTTGTGAACTCTACTGTCCACCGGAAGATCCAGCTCATAAGCCACTTGACCCACACGTCTGACAACTCTGAAAGGTCCATAGTATCGCGGCTTAAGTTTCTCGGAGCCCTTCTTGCGAAGGGTAGACTGCCTATACGGCTGAAGCATCAGGTACACCAAAGCATCGATCTCGAAAGACCGCTCTACTCGTCTCTGATCAGCATATTGTTTTTGCTGATTTTGGGCTTTCTGTATATTTTCCCTAAGTGCTCTCATAATATCCTGGTTCTCCTATAACAAATCACCAGCACTGGGAACTCTACTGTCACTCAGCAATAGATCAAGAAAGCTCGGAGCGTCATATCCATATAACGCTCGATATGGTGTCATCTGGATGCTCATGTGATGGGTGGTGTTGTAACAGTACTCACATAAGTATAACCACCTCACCCATGCCTTCTGCTGCCCAGAACTATAGTTACGCAAGTACCCTTCCACCCATTTGTTGACGATCTCCGTCTGCCCATCTGTCTGGGGGTGGTAGCTGGTACTAGGGGTGAGCTCTGTCCCACAAAGCTTGAATAACTCCTGCCAGAAGTTACTCATAAATCTGCTGTCCCTGTCGCTAACTATACTGCGAGGTAAACCGTGCAGCCTGAATACCTCTCGGAAGAACCAATCAGCAATCTGAGTAGCCGTGTGTGTAGTAGTGATTGCGAAAAAGTGTGCATATTTCGTCAATCGATCTACCACCACGAAAATACTGTCCTTCCCTTGAGCTTTTGGTAAGCCCGTGATGAAGTCCATGGATAAACAATCCCACTTCCTCTCAGGAATAGGAAGCGGCTGTAGAAGACCTGCAGGGTATGTGTGCTCTTGCTTGTTCTGCTGACAAACAAGACATTCCCTGACATACTGGAGAACATAGGACTTGAGACCCTTCCAAGAGAATCTCTCTCGTACCTGCCTATAGGTCTTATAGTACCCGGGATGTCCCGCCATGGGTGAATCATGCAATGACCTCAAAACCCTGTCCCTCATCTCAGAACCTGGGACCAATAAAATCCTCCCTTTGTAGATGATAAGGTCATCTACAAGCGAATACCTGTCATCCAACACTGATCCATCTATGATGCTAGAGGCCCATGGGTCCTTAGCATACTCTGCTACTATCTGATGTCTCCAGTCTTCTGAAACCAATGTAATAGAACTCAAGTGAGGACGGCGAGATAACGCATCAGCAACCACATTCTGAATGCCCTTGACATAAGAGATGTCAAAATCGTAAGACTGAAGCTTGCTGACCCATTTTTGTTGTCTCTCATTAAGATCTCGCTGCCCAAGAAAATGCTTCAGACTATTATGATCGGTTTTCACAGTGAACTTACTACCAATCAAGTATTGCGTGAATTTGGCCATCGCATGCATGATAGCCAACATTTCCTTATCATAGATACTAAAACTCCGTTCTGGCCCTCTTAGCTTTCTGCTCTCAAAAGCTATAGGGTGACGATCCTGCATAATAACTGCACCAATACCCTCACCACTGGCATCGCAATGTAACTCAAAGGGTTTAGTGAAATCCGGTAAAGCCAAAACAGGACACGAAGTCATGAGAAGTTTGAACTTCTCAAAGCACGCTTGTGCTAGTGGGGTCCACTCAAAAGCACCTTTCTTAGTCAAATCGGTTAGTGGTGCAGCATGCCGCGAGAACCCACTAACAAACCGACGATAGAAAGCACACAATCCTACAAATCCCCTGAGCTGTGTCAAAGTCTCAGGTGTAGGCCAATCAATGATGGCTCGAACCTTCTCTGGGTCCATGCTGACTCCTGCACCGCTGATGATGTGTCCCAGATATAAAAGTTCTGCCATGCCCAATGCACACTTGGACTCCTTGGCATACAAGGACTCCCTGTCAAGTATACTCAGTAACTCATCCAAGTGTACCATATGTTCTTCCCATGATTTACTATAAACCAGGATGTCGTCGAAGAACACTAAAACAAATTTCCTCAAATGAGGATGGAAAACCCTGTTCATTGTCGACTGAAACGTGGCTGGAGCATTGGTTAACCCAAATGGCATAACCAAAAAAATCAAAGTGTCCACAGTGACATCTGAACGCCGTTTTCTCTATGTCCTCTTCTCGGACTCTGATCTGGTGATAACCTGTTCTCAAATCAATCTTTGAGAAGTAGCAAGCTCCATGAAGCTCGTCTATCAACTCATCTATCCGAGGAATAGGATACCTGTTCTTAATGGTTTTCCTGTTGAGCATTCTGTAATCGATACACATTCTAAGTGTACCATCCTTTTCTTCACCAAAACAACTGATGAAGCAAAGGGTGACTTACTCGGCCTGATGTGCCCCATAGCTAACAGCTCCTGAATAGTCTTCTCAATCTCATCTTTCAGACGCTTGGGGTGCCGGTAAGGAGTAATCATGATTGGTTTCGTGCCCTCCTCCAGCTCTATAATATGCTCAATACCTCTATCAGGAGGCCTGCCTGGTGGAATAGCACTGAATACCTTCGCATGTTTGATTTGAAGTTCCTGCACATCTGGATGGTATGGAGAAGCTTGCTGATCCAACTGTGAAGGCATTAGCTTGCATTCAGCAGCCCACTCTACCATATCATTACGAATCAAACGCTCCATTCGCCGAAGTGAAATCTCCCTAAGGTTGCTGTCCCTGATGGCTTTAAGAACATGGTTTGTGCCATCAATGGTGAACTTCATCTCCATGTCACGCAAATTAAGCGTGAACTCTCCTATTGCATGAAGCCACTTCATGCCAAGAACTAAATCAGTTCCACCCATGTTTACAACATAAAAATCTGCCTTGAACTCAAAATTATTAAGTTTCAAAGGCAAGTCAGGTATCATCCTCTCACAATCGAGAGTGTTCCCATCTGCAACCCTCACACGTATACCTTCAAACTGCTGAGTTTGAATACCCCGTTTCTCTACCAACCGTGAATCGATGAAGTTATGGGTTGCACCTGTATCAAGGAGAGATATGACCCTTTGACCAGCTAGGATCCCACGGAGTCTGAAAGAACCCTCTTTCTGCATGTTGGACATATGAGCCTCCTTAAGTTCTGTTTCCTCTGCAATTTCTGCCTCATTTTCTGATTCTTCCCCATCTCAGATTGCGATTGAGCATCGCTTGATCGGTAACTGGTCAATGGTTCTTTGCTAAAACCAACCCACGCTTCGTTTCGTCCCTTCCAGTCCTGATAACCGATCGTCCGACCTCGCTACCGTTCATCCTTCTCCCTCCATCCACCGATCTGGTTGTAATTTTTCTTGATCCTCAGGATATCGCCTCTTCTTTGATCCGATTATTTTCCGTGGCGATGTTAATTTGAGTTCCTCGAAGCAAGGGCATGTAGATAGTTCCATGTCGCTCATTGTTCTCCTCAAGTGGTGACTAAATGCTTTATCCAACCTTCATGGGTCTGAAAGATCTTCAATAAATATTATGACCAGCCTTTCTCCGAGATCCCTCGCTACCATAACAGATAGTCTTTGAATTCAATTAACAATGATTCCTGCTACCTAACCTGTTTAGCCAGGCAACTTCAAGAAAGCTCAGATCCCTTTCACAATCTCTACTCAGCCTTATCAAGAAATTCCCCGTGGTAATCCCTACTATGATGAAGGGTAGTCATGCCATGAATCCACCAGTCATGTGCTACGCCATCTAGATGAAGTGCTGCAAAGCGAATAGCATCCACCTCAGGCATGGGACGTAGTGTCAGGAAAGTATCCAGTTTACTAACCCAGGCACGTGTTGTAACTCTGCCACTGCCATCAAAATGTACTAAAGTTAGTTTGCTGGTTGCCTGTTTAAGATCACTCTGTTTGTGTCTAGGACGCCAGTCATTCCTGTTCCTGGTGTGCTCTCTCTTCTGGCTCATAAACCTGTCAAAGTTAAGGTGCTCCTTAACCCTTGGTGGCAAATTATCCCACTCATCATGCATCGCCATAATATTCCGGCAATTTATTCTCACCAATTGCTCCGCCTCTTTCCATCTCCTCAAAGATAATCTCCTCGGTGAACGTGGTGCAGCTCCTCTCTTATAAGCGTGCATCGGGATCTTATAATCCCTCCGTGGCCGTCTATGGATACCGCCATCTCTATCCAATCCAAACTAATGCAGCTCGCTTAAAGACAAATTCTGGAACATTCGCGGCCGAAAGGTTGAAGAATAAGCTGTAACCCGCTTCTTGCCCTCGCGAACCATGCTCTCTACATCGCCATTTCTTCTCGTCTCCTCATCTCCCAGCGAGCCAGAGAACTTTCTCCAGCCCTGTTCGCCATATTGTCAAAATCTAATTCCTCCTCCTGATCTGCAAACGGAAATGGTGGAAATGGATTCTGGTCGCCTCTTTGATTTCTAGGGCCACCTCTGAAATAGGACTTACCAAAACCCTCTTTGTTTGACTTCACAAATTCTCAAACCCCACAAGCTGGCAGGATGTGAGCTCTGATACCACTGTGATGAGCCCTGCTGGCTCTCAGTTCATAACCCTCTTTTCTTAAGTCTTTAAAGTGTTTTTTAGAGTTTTTTAGAGAAATCTTAGTAGACAAAAGAGAAGGGGCGCAGCATATTTTTGCTCACAAAAGAGAAATTTAAACTTATTCCTTCAAATTGAAAGTACAAAATGTATTATCAAACACCAACAGATAGATTAGGAACAATAAACATACCAATCAGGCTCCAGATTATTTAAATAAGAAACTGGCCAGGTCTACAGTCGGAAATGGTGAAAATCAGCATAAAAGCACGCCCAAGCTCCAGACAAGGTTTCTCCAACTCAGAAATTGGTCACAAAGCACTGTAATAGCTAGCCGCCCAAGATGGATGTCAAACCCCCCTCAAAAAGAAGGCGTTTTCCTTAACTGCTTCACACGCCTTTCTCAAGGCACAAGAACCAAGGTAGGCCGTACGGCCATGAACAAGAAGGAAATGAATCTCTGAAGAAGAATTCCAGAAGCAAGAAGTACGCCACCAAGAACCCCTCAGTTATTATCAAGCATAAACAACTGCAAAGTAAAACTGTCTGAAATCTGTAGAACTTCTGTGTGAAGCCCTCAACTGTACGGATTCGGCTGATCTCTCACAGCTTCAAACGTACTCAACATTGAAGAGTTTCCCGTTCTCCAATGGACACAATGATCAAACCCTGCTCTCAGGAGAATGCTCAGAGAAAGATGCTCAAGGCAATTCGAAATAATCAAAAGGTGAGTTTCTATTGCCAAAAATGCCTCTTTATGCAAAGCACGCATTTCCATAATGATACGCCCATTTTAGGTTTTTTCAAAATATTATAATATTTTAATATATCACTTTCCAATAGTTGGGCGCACTTTTATAATATTTAAAGTCATTGAAATATTATAATCCTCCTTTCTCATTTAAGTGATATAAAAATATAAATAAAGTCAAGGTGACTTTATAAAAAGGGCGTTTTAAGTTAATAAATTAACTTAATCACTTAAAATCCCGTAGAATGCTCAAATCACAGGATAATCTCGTGCCGTCAGAAGCAATGAACTCCTGGAATGCCAACGCTCACTAAGATCTAAACACTGTCCACTGAAAACACGAACAAACAAACTCTCCAAAATGCACCACTGACCCTCTATCCAAACTGGCTAGCCCACAAGGGTCCAATAAAGGGCTAACGCTCTGTTCCCGAGAACTGTCTAGCGAGGGGACATCACATATATATATATATATTGTTTCTCCATTAATCTTGAATTGAATATGCATACTAGAGGTTGCTAATCTGATTATTGGTGCAATGCTTTCTTTAGTATTATCATGATGATAATTGTTCTAGGACATGATGTTGATATTGACTTAAAGAATCATTGATGAATGCAAATGTATTTGATTGCTTGAAGATTGTCTTTTGAGTGTTTTCAAGCCTAATAGAGAGGACAGGCCTGAGAAAAGTGGTGCCTAGAAACCCCACTCAAGATCCGCCCTCGGAACCCAAGACAAGGATGGGCCATGGATGAGTGGAAGCTCCACTTAAGATCCGCCCAGTCCAAAGGCATGGGTGGGCCATGGAGGGGTGGTAGGCCTAGACCATTTATAAGCTCCACTGGCTTCCCCCAATAGGTTAAGTGTTTTCTAAGGTGATGACATGGGTGGAGAAAGCAGGTACTAAGTCACTGAGAAGAGAGTGTTGTGGTATACAACCTCTTGGGCTTGGCAAAGGACTTCACGTGGATCCACTCATGCCACTCCTCCTATGTCTTCATAATTGCTTTTGTGATTATGTTTATATTTGGATATCTAGATATTAATGCTAACAGACATGTGTATGTGGAAATATTGTTCAAATGATCAATGCAGGTTTCAGCCAGGAATATATCATAGAAAGGTTATCCAATTGACAAGATGAAAAACCCTAACCCTAATCAACAAGCGAATCCTAGGGCAAAACCTGGTAAGGGACATTACACCAAGTTATGACAGCTATAAAAGTATCTTCTAAAATTATCCTAAGAAACTATGGCCAACTTGGGCATTCGAATTTGAGCCATTTTGGGCTAATGGATTTCATACAAGGTTTTCAATTCCACTCTTAGTTTTTGGTTTGATATTTTCCTATAAATTGGTTGCTTTGAATGAAGTATATACTATTGATTTGCAGCTATTGTTGTAGTGTTAGAATTACTCCAAAGTTGTACCTTGATGACACTTTTGTAAGGGCATGTCCCTAAGATTGTATTGTAAGCTTTGTTTTTTATTAGATAAGCATCAAATCAGGGTGCTAATCCCTCTACACAAAAGGCCCCCAAGGCAGAAAAAACCGCACAAAAACAGCATAAAACAAAAAAGATCGCATAGGCCACAGGCCAAGAACAATGCTATAATAGCAAAGTAACAACAAAGTTCAAAGTTTTGAAACATAACATAAAATAAACTGACACAAAGAGAGCACCAGACTTAATCAAACATTTTATCCAAATCCTCCTTAAGGAATTTATATAGTTCCCAATAATTAGTATTGGTGCTAGCTCCCTTATTGCTTTCATAACTTTTAAATTCTTCTTCCAACAAAGAACACAGGGTGGCCATCGATCATTGCAGAGCTCTCAGGGTGAAGTGAGAAATGCCTTTCATCTTCCGTTCAAGCTCATCAACACAAGTCTTCAAGGTAGCAACATCCACTGTAGTTTGCATACAGTTGGGGTAGGTATCCTAGTCAGGTTGCACAATAGGGGTGGTGTTCGAGTCCTCTATATTCAACAACATTGCATTCAACTCAAGGAACAAGCTTGGGCCCTCAATTTCAACATCCACCTCCTCCTCGTCTTCATCCTTATTGTTATTTTCTTCATCATTTTCCTCCCTCTCTGACAAGTCACTGGAGATTTCATCAATGCTAAAGTTAGGGGTCATGCAACTGGCTAGCCTCTTAGAACTCCTAGCATTCAGACTAGGGCTCTCCATCTCCTTCACAGTATCAAGCACATTTTTAACCTCTTACTTGTCAGCACAGCTAGTTTTCTCTTCCTCCTCCTCCCCATCGAAATTGGCTTCCTTGACAAGAATTTGAACCTAAGGTTTTCTTTTTCATTATGCTTGTGGTTTTTTTGGTTCCTATGTTGCCTCATTTACTCGAGCTCTTTATGGGGCTATTCTTCAAATCACACAAGCTCACAACCGCAAGCCTTTGAGTGGAGGAGCAAGGGGTTTTAGGGAATTTAGAGTAAGGAGTGGTAGTTTTTTCCTCAATCAGAGGGTTAATAGGGGTGACACTCTGCATAGCGGTGTCCTTTCCTTTACTGGGTGGCATCTCAGATTTCTCAACAAGAGTCATCGATGTTCTTAGTGGAGGAGCTATCAAGCGGGAGGTCCTCTATGAGACAAGCCCTAATTGGTTTTGGCAGACACACAGCCAAATGGAAGTGGTAGAGTCGAAAGATAAGGCCTTGATGGAGCAGGATGGGAGCTTTTTCAAGGTTTTTCAATGACACATCCAAGGCTTTCTTAACAAAAAGACTCAGTCGAGAATAACAAGTAAAAAGGAAAGCTTATTACAATTTTATTCCTTAAGTGATTAACCAAGTGTAAATGATAGAAGAAAAAACATTTGAATTTTCCTTCAAGAGTGACATACTTCATGAGAAGGAAGCATACATTGTCCCATGGTTGTGGGAGCTTAGCTAATAATACAATTGGTTCATTTTTTCAAGTGTGTAGTCTTTCTTCCAAAAAGGCTTTCCCCACATAAACTTGTGTTTTGTTGTATATTCTTTTACCAAACTATATGGTTAGTTTAATTTTTTAACATACCTCCTCTTGTAGGTTAGTGTAAGTGTACTCCACACCTCTACTTCCTTTCACTGGAAACTTGGTACAACATAGTTATTAACTAAAAACACTCTACTCTCATGTACTGATCTACAAGTGACGCAGTGCTTCCCTTACTACAGTAAGTTGTGTTCATTTCATGAAAAAAAAAGTTTGATCCCAACACACACATCATGTATAACAATGGGCTGCATGCATTCCCTTTCGAGTTTCTAAACAAAAGTGTTTTTTCTATTCAGACCCTCAATTAGGTTGCATAACCACCCTCTTAGGGGTTCACCAAAACACTACCAATTGACCTATTCAGACCTCACAAAAAATCCAAATGCAGCACTCTGTTCAGGCTTCAGCCAAATCAATTAGCAATATCCTTTGTCAACAATTTGTATTAAAACAAATGTAAAAATAAATTGTAGCTTCCAACAAAATGCAATCCAACACCACCCCTTTGGATGGGTCTCCCCTAAAATTAAGAAATAGGCAATGATCACATATCCTATGCACATGCAGGAACACACTCAAATCCAATGGTATTTCTTCAACAAATTAATGAGAACAGGAACTAAGCATGCAAAACGAATTCAAATAACATCATACACACAGTTCATCAGAATTTACACGTTAATCCACCATTAAAGCAGAGCTATAACATTGTAGTATTGAGAAGAACACTATCATGCATCAGAATCTAGAGCACCATTGCAGCTCTAATACCATGCACATGCTATGACAGATATAATCACAGAACAGCACACACTAAATAGAAGACTCCAAATAAAAAAGTTATTCTCACCTAGAATGGATAGGTTTATGAAAGTATATGCAGCAACTATGAAATATACCAGAGAGCCATGGCCTTCCAAGCTTGAGTGATACCCTTTTACCAATTGCACTAGTTGCACTTGAGGAACACCAACTGTTCATGTTTTGAAAGATCTGTAAAAATAAATTTAAGTTTTGGGAATATGTAAATTCAATCATAAGAGGTGTAAAATTCGATTAAAATGAATATAAATTATTATACAAAACATAAATGTGCGACCAAGGGAATGAATGCAAACCTGGAATAAATCTTCTCTTTCAAGAGGTGAAAACCATGGATCTCCAAATTCATCCACTGATTCATTGATTGTCTTTGTTGTCTTATTACTCAAATAAACATAGTGTCTATCACCAACATTCAGTGTTGAAATCATTCAATCAACATTCATAATTAGATAATTAGACCCAATGTCTCTAGCTGAGATGTAAGTGATTTTGCTTAAGCATATACTCATTTTTTTTTACTAATGGTAGTTATTACTGTAGAGTTACACTTCTTAGAATCCAGAATTTTAAAAAAGATATTCACCTTGGGAGGATTGGCAAAATCCCCTTGGATTCCAACATTGAAAAAAGCCACGAGATGTGAATGACATCAAACCCAGAGCCTTTTGCAACTTTGTAATGAAGACCTGCAATGACAATGTAAGTCCTAAAAAGTTCAGATTTAACTAACTTTGTATTTGAAACACTACAAGAGGAATGTACATACACAAATATCTTAAAAAAACAAAATGGCATTTTATAATTACCTTAGAAAGACTAAGTAATTACTTTCTTACATATGAAAAATATCTCAAAATGGCTTTTTTCAAATAATACATCACTGTATCTTGACATCAAGAATATAAGAGATGGTAGTAAGGTCAAATTGTTTAAACAACAACCATTTACTGTATTAAACTGGCAATCTATCTGCAAGCTAGTAGACTGTCAAGAGTTGTATCAAATAGTCTCTGTGTAAAATACTAAATAGTAAAGTTTAGAGATTCTCATTTGAATAGTCCCCTAAAGGATGTTTTATGTGAACAAACTAATCAAAAACCCTGCATGATCTACAACGTAGTGTAGCATGAAGGATCCACTTGTTTCACAAAGAATTTAAAAAATGTATGCTGTTATATACCAAGTTAATGTGTATTCCAAGGTAATGGTTCTAGTGTGTAGTTGTACAAACTATTTCAATTCACAAATACTAAATGTATTCCAAGTACAATTCACCACCCTCACACCAATTAAACAACAAAGGAAGAGAACATACATACATATACTAAATGGACACACACACACACACACACACAGATACATACATACATACATACATATACATACGCACATACACACACACATACATATATACATATATGCATACATACACACATGCATACACACACAAACACACATACATACATACATACATACATACATATGTATATATACACATATACATATATGTGTACATACACACATACACGCGCGTGCACACACAGACATACAAACACTCACACATATACATATATGTATACACACACACACACATACATACACACATACACAGACACGCATACACACAAACATACACACACACACACATACATACACAAACACACACACACACACACACACAAACACACACATACACAAACACACACATGCATACACAGACATATACACACACATACACACAAATAGACACATAGACAAACACTCACATACATACACATACATACACACATACATACATACACATAGACATACACACGGGCACACAAACATACACACATATACAAACACACATACATACACACACAGACATACAAACACTCACACATATACATATATGTATACACACACACACACACACATACACACATACACAGACACACATACACACATACACACAAACATACACACAGACACGCATACATACACAAACACACACACACACACAAACACACACATGCATACACAGACATATACACACACATACACACAAATAGACACATAGACAGACACTCACATACATACACACATACATACATACACATAGACATACACACGGGCACACAAAACATATACAAACACACATACGTGCGCGCGCACGCACACACACACACACGCGCGCACACATACACAGATGTGCACACACACATACCTACATACATACACACACACACATACATACACACACACACATACATGCGCATGCATACACATACATACATACATGCATACATGCATACCTACATACATATATACATGCATGCATACATACATACACACATACATACATACATATATACATATATGTACACACACACACACACACACAATCATACACACACACGCATACACACAATCATACACACACACCCACACACACATACACACACATACACACAATCATATGTAATGTCCCATTTTTGAGCGAGCATCAGAGTTGGTGGTTTAGCCTATCATCGGGTCCTCGTAGGCTAATAATGGTGTTTAGAGGACCCTATTGTGGAGTTACCTGGCTCTCCAGTTGGCAGTTGATTGTGTTTTCACCTCCGGATCTTTGGTATGTTCTAAGGCATGGTTATTCAGGGGGTTTCTAGCTTCATTTATGTATACTTACTATTTATAGTAAGTCAGTGTGTGGTTAGAGGCCAACCTTACTATTTTTAGTAAGGCATCCAGATGGGCAAAGTATGCAGTGGGTTAGCCTATGGTGTCAGCGGAATTGATAAAGGATGTTTATTAATGGAGCTATAATATTATAATTATTATTAAAGTTATGCTTTGATAATAATTAATTATATAGTGCATATATTAATGACATATATTGACTTTATAATAAAGGTGCATTTAATGATATAAAGTCAAGTCATTATAAGTTTATTATGGGCGCCCACTTTGAGGATTTAATTAAAAAGGTGACAAAAGCATATTTGAATATATTTTAATGATTAAAAAGGCCTCATATGAAATTGACCTCTTGGGGAGAAGTATATAAAAGCATTTTGAAGACATTTCATTCATTCTTGATCATTTTATCAAATTGGCTTTGAGCTTTGCATTTTGGAGGTGGAGACCTAGGGTTTTCAGCTATAACAATCTTGGAGAGCGTAGCTTCTTCTTGAATCGAGCTTTTCGAGGGTGTGAAAGATCATCTGAGGTTTGTTGATTAGTGGCTTCATACGGAGGTCACGTTTGTGCTTCATTGGAGAAGAATTCCAGAAGTTTTCAAGGGATTACTTGCTGATCATAAGTTGTTATCCAATTATGACCTTATTGTAAATTCAAGCGATAAATAATCAGAGTTGATCATTTGATATATTTCCTTTCAACATTTCTCTATTTGCATTTGTTTGGCATTTTATGCATTTCTTGGCAAAAATCTTCAAAAGCTACAAAACCAAAATAAATAGAAAGAGCAAAAAAAATCGTTGGCAAATATCTCAATAGAGGTGTGATATTTCATCACACACATGCACACAATCATATACACACACACACATACACACACACATACACACAATCATACACACACACACACACACACACACACACACATACACACAATCATACACACACACACATACACACCCACACACACACACACAATCATACACACACACACATACACACCCACACACACACACACACACACATAAATATACATACATACATTCATACATATATACATGCATACATACATTCATACACAGACGCACATACATACATACATACATACACACACATACATAAATACATGTATACATATATGTACACACACACACACACACACACACATACACATAGAGACATACTTACAGACACACACACATACATACATACATAGACACATACACACACACATACACACAAACATACACGCACACACACATACATAAATACATACTGTACCATCGTAAATTGTCACTTTATGTTTTGTCCCCCTTAATTTACTGGACCTAATTAAGCACCTAATTTCCTAAATTGTGCATTTTGGGGCCCATTTGTACCATTTTCCGAAAGGGGAACTATTATTAAACAAATGCTCCAATTATTATTTTGCCCTCAACACTTAATGTCCTAGAAAATAGGGCCAAGACCCATTCGCCCTAAGGCGTATGGGTCCCCCTATTTTATCAGGAACCAATTTTGGATATGTCGGTGCCGGCATTTTAACATTCAAAATTAAAGTTGCAAATGTTGACTTCGAGATTTAATTTTCGAGAAATTAGAGATATGCCTATAAATGCCTAGTTATTGCATCATTTGAAATCTAACAAGAGATAACAAGAAATTATATTGGCAAACTTATGATCAAGAGCACTATCAAGCAAGTCAAGAGCAACATTTCAAAGCTTTATTGCAGCAATTCAAGATCCTAACATCATGTCAAATCTTATGTGAGTTGATATGTGTTTATGTTATCATTCTTTGTGAAGGCCAACCGTTGTTGTAGGTCTCCAAGCAAGTTCAAGCAATCAAGCAAGCAAGATCCAAGACCATGAAGTGATGTGCATGACTTCAATCCTTCAAGGAAGCCATTGAAGGGTGGTGAATTGCAGCACTTTGTTGATTCATCATTCCTTCCTATCATTTATCCATTTTATCATTGACATTGCCATAGTGCAAGTGGAAAAACTAACACGGGGTTTAACTAAGGCAAGCCCCTAAATGGCACAACATTTCTTCTCTTTGTGAATGTGCAAATTTTAGATTTAGAAAGGATTGAAGGAAACTTGAAGACAAATTGTTCACTATTACAATTTGTAAGAGACCAGGTGTCTCTCAACCCCTTACTGAATCTTGAATGAAGTTTGTTTGACGTTTGAGGGTTTGTGATTTTTTTGTAGTTTTTGCAATAAGAGGGTTTATGTGATTTTTGGAAATAAATGCTTATAACATATAAATAAAATACCAGAAGGTAAAGATGAAGACAAATCAACTTGTAATCTGAAGGCGTTTGATTTATTGAACTTGCTGAATGCTTACAAAGGCGAATTTCAAACATGCAAGTAAAAGACAATAACATTTAATGAAAACCTGATTTTTATTGCAGCCGCCTGTAATGATGAGAAAATGGTACGACCAACCTACAGACAATGATCTACCTCTGCCAAATAGACACAAGAACCCCAGAAGACCAAGGCGCCCCCACTGGAGGAAGAATCTGACAAAAAGGCAAGACGTTTTTGCCTGTGGATGAAGTACGACCTTGCTGCTGCAAAGTACAGCCTGAACCAGCAATAAATGAAATCCGTACGGCCTTGAAAAAAGTGCCAGATGCTAGATAAATCTCGGCCAATGAAAAAATTCTCTTCTGGAAGAAAATCGATCCAAACCCTAGTCTAAATCTTCACCAATAAGCTCTATAATGACTTTTGTATGAAGCCACTCAACTGACAATCTTCAGCTAAATCTTTCACAGCCTCAATATGCCTGATTCTGAAGAGTTGGCGTTCTCCAAAATCTGATTACAGAAACCCTTGTTTCTCCAACTCCAAATGTTCTCAGAGAGAAAAGACAAAATTTGAATAATCATATCATAATGAGTTCTATTCTGTCTTTGAGAAATAAATACCTCTCTCAAAAATCCGACCCCCTTCAAAAAAGCAATTTAAATGCATTTAATAATATAAAATTCGCCTCTTTTGAACTTAGGCAATTTCATTAATAAATGGCGTCCTTTTTAAATGAGTAATAAATACTCATTTAATATTATTATTACTCCACTATTATAAAGTACTAAATACTTTATAATTCGCCATAATTAATATTTTAATATTTCACTTAAAGTGACTTTATAATATAAGTCATAATAATAATTATTTAATTATTATTAAATGCTCCCAAATTCGCCATTTGCTCATCAAACTGTCAAACTGGGACGAAACTGAGATGACCAATTGAACCAGGTGCCCTGCCAGGAATAGTAACCCCTGTCTGCCTGACTTAATATAAATAGTAAGTGTGTGAATATCACTTTGTAAGTCGCTGCAAAGGCCCAAACTTGAATCAACTGATGGAGTGATGTCTCGAAACTCTGGATAACTGCCAAGGACAACCCTCTAATCAAAACTGTCAGCCTACGAGGGTCAAATTGATAGGCTCACTCCTCAACAAACAACGTCAGCTAAAACGGGGACATTACACAATTGAAGCCTTACATCTTGTCAACTCACGAAAAACTCACCTACAGAATTATCCGATTGCTTTCCAAGGACTTTGCAACTAGGAATCAGGAGCTCAGTTTTGTCATCAAAGGACTGCAATTCAGGACACCTCTACAAGGACCCATACGCCCTAGGGAAACTTTGTGTAATGTCCCCTTTTCTAGCTCACATTGTATGATGTTGTTGTTACTCTATTTCTCCTTGGTTCGTGTTGTGACCTTCTTCACACATCGCCCCATTGCAAATGGGGACCCCCTAATTTTTGCTTCGTTTCGAACTTTTGGCT
>VDFB02170467.1:0-16929 GCA_007258455.2 Sequoia sempervirens | reverse complement strand
AAGATTTCTACAGACAAAAATTTTCAATCATAAAATTCAACACAGCCAGAGATTCAACTCAACAAACAGTACAGCCAAGAACTTATAACATGAACAAAAGCATAACCAAATAGAATAGAATTTTGAAAGAAACCTGGCGTCCTACGGCTGTAGAAGAAACGTCCTCGTGGCGCTTCTCTCCTCCTCCTTTCAACGCTGATCCTTTCCTGCAGCTTATTTTTCCAAAACAAAATCTAAGACAATCCTCTAAAAATTCCCCCTACATCCTCTTTTCTGTTCCCTTTAAAAGAATACCAAAATCCCCATTTCAACAGCCCCCTGTCTCTTCCTCTTCCTCTCCCGTGAAAGAAGATTTTAAATTAATTAATTTTATTCTCCAAGTAACCCCCACAAGAATCTCCAGCTTTAATTATTTATTATTATTATTATTATTTATTTATTTATTTTTAAACAAAAATAATTTTATTTTTTAATTTATTTATTTACCACCACTTAATTCTAAATTTTAATTAAAACAAACTTTTATAGATAATTAACTTTTAATTAGAATATAATTAAACTTCAATACTTACTAACTCATAATTAATAAAAATAACTTTAATTCATCTTATAACTCTAAAATAATTAAATTAACTATCACCAAACCATAAATAAATTAGAGAAATCATTTAACTCAAAAATCAAAATATCAAGACAAACCCAAGTCAACACAAAACTCAGCAACCTCATAACGAAATGATGGACTTGGGTCGGGAATTCTTCCTTAACAACTCCTTTTAACAACATCGTACCCGTTGGGTTTATTTTGTGCTTGCCCTGTCCTGCCGAAGCAGGTGGAATCGAGACTTTTAATCCTGCAATTCCTGCAGACAGATAAACGTCAAGTAACATATAACCTCCCCTGAAAACACACTGTGAAAGGTAATAGCAGGGTAGCAGGGCGCTCGCGAGTGAGTGGTACTACTTCGTCCTTTCACCAAATACACTAAACATGTTATCATAAAACATAATATCATGGAAATACATTATCGCATATAAATTTAAAGAACACCATTGCATAACAAATCAAATCATCAATGTATAATATATCATCATTTGTCACACATAATGGAAAGAGCAATAAGCAAATTAACTAAGAACCACACATGATCAAATATAAATCCACCACATAGAGTATCACAGAGTAACCAAAATATCAAAGAGTACCAAGAGCATCTAATGAATCAGCAAACATGGGGGTATTACATCCTCCCCCCCTAGGACATGGCTTACTCCCAGAAGCCAGAGAACAAATAAGGGTAAGCCTCTCTAATGAGAGATGCATCCTCCCAAGTCGCCGAAGTCTCATCATTTGGATCCCATTGGACCCACACCTGCTCAATATCTCTGCCCCTGAGGGCGAGACTCCGACGCTGAAGCACGACCACAGGCTCTAGAGCTAGTTGCCCGTCCTCGACCTGCAAAGCATTCCAATCCAGCACATGAGTAACATCAGGAAAATAAGGTCTCAGAACAGAAACATGAAAAACATCGTGAATCCACGACAGGCTAGGTGGCAAAGCTAGGCGGTAGGCAATAGGTTTGATTCTCTCTAACACCTCAAAAGGCCCAACAAAACGGGGTGCCAACTTAGAACCCTTTCCGTAATGGATAGGACTCTTTCATGGACGCACCCAGAGAAACACATGATCCCCAACTGCAAACTGTCGATCAACATGATGTGCATCAGCATACTTTTTCTGTCTATCTTGAGCTACAATAAGATGTTCTCTTATATGAACCACCTGCTGCTCCATATCTCAAAGCATGTCAGGTCCAAGAAGAACCCTGTCCTCTAACCGATCCCAACTCAAAGGGGTACGGCAAGGGCGACCATACAACGCCTAAAAAGGTGCCATGCCAATGGAGCTATGATAACCATTATTGTAGGCAAACTCAACCAAATGCAAATACTCCTCCCAACGAGATTGTTGATCCATGACGTACATGCGGAGCATGTCCTCTAGCACCTGATTAACTCTCTCAGTCTGACCATCAGTCTCAGGATGATAGGCGGAGCTAAAATTCAACTGAGTCCCTAGAGACCACTATAAGGAAGTCCATAGTGCCGATGTAAACACTGGATCTCTATCAGATATGATCCTCCGTGGTATACCATGTAATCAAACTATGTCCTCCATAAAAATCCTCGCTACTACAGAAGCAGTATAAGATGATCTGATCGGGGAGAAATGAGCTACTTTAGTTAACCTGTCCACAGTGACCATGATTGCATCATGTCGCCTAGAAGACATGGGCAAACCAACGATAAAATCCATAGAAATGATATCCCATTTCCACTCGGGAACAAGATTAGGCTGTAGTAATCCTGCTGGATGATGATGTTCTGCCTTAACCCTCTAGCACTCCAGACATCTAGCTACAAAATCAACGATATCCCGCTTCATTCCTGACCAAAAATATAGTGAACGTAGATCCGCATACATTTTCTTAACTCCTGGATGTGCCGAATAGGGTGCCCTATGGGCTTCAGTCAAAATGAGAGTACGAAGACCCTCTGCAGGAGGTACATACATACGTCCTGAATGACGCAAAACACCATCAGAATCCAAAGAGTACTTAGCAAATTTTCCTTCAAGAGACCGTCACGATAAGTCTGAGACTTCACCTCGAATACCAGCTGGCATACGAAGAAAGGCATGGAGGTTTTGACTCTTCAATTCAATTCAAGAGTCATGGCGGAAATCTCATGCCTCGCTTTGCTCAAGGCATCGGCTACACGTTCTCTTACCGCAGATATATTTTACTTTGAAGTCATACTACTTTAAAATTCCATCCATCTCTCATCTAGCATTCAAATTTGGCTCGTAAATATGTATTATGGTATGATGATCAGTATGAAACTCATATTGATGCCCCAAGAGAAAATGTCTCCATCTAACCAGAGCATGAACCACTGTGGCCAACTCAAGATCATGTGTAGGATAGTTCAATTCATGATCTTTAAGTTTCTAGTATTCGTATGCAATCACATGCCCTTCTTGCATCAAGACGACCCCTAGGCCTTCCAAGGAGGCATCAGTACACACCACAAACTCTTCGGCAGGATCTGGTACTACCAAAATAGGTGCACTTGTCAGTTTCTCCTTAAGAGTTTGAAAAGCCTGCTGAAATTTATCTGACCAAAAAAATTTATTCCCTTTCCTCTGGAGAGAAATTATAGGATGCACAATCCTAGAAAAGCCTTGGACAAACCGCTGGTAATAACCTGCAAGTCCCATGAAACTGCGAACTTATGAGATGTTAGAAGGTACAGGCCAATCCACAATAGCCTGAATCTTTGTAGGATCCACAGAGATTCCTTCACCTGAGATGACGTGGCCAAGATATTGAACTTCTATCTTGTAAAAGTCACACTTCACCAGATTAGCATATAACTGGTTTTCCCTCAAACATTGCAATACCTGCTTGAGATGTTCCTCATGTTCCTCTATAGACCTAGAGTAGATCAAAATATCATCGAGGAACACAAGAACAAATCTATCCAAAAAGGTCCTAAACACCCCATTCATCAAACTCATAGATCTTGACGCATTTATCGCTTAAATGACCTCACTGCCAGACTCGTAATATCCTCCGAGTCTGCAATGCGGTTTTATGAATATCCTGCTCTGCAATCCTCAACTGGTGATATCCGGACTTCAGATCAATCTTGGAAAATATCTTTGCCCCTCTTATCTGATCGAAGAGATCATCTATTCTAGGCAGGGGATATCGGTTCTTCACTGTTACTTTATTCAACTGTCTATAATCAATGCATAGGCGGAGAGAACCATCCTTCTTCTTCACGAAAATCACGGGTGCTCCCCATGGAGAGACACTCGGACGGATAAACCCTTTTGCTATCAATTCCTCCAATTGAAGATGGAGTTCCTGAAGTTCCTGTGTGGTCATTCAGTACGGAACCCGAGAGATAGGCTCAGCTCCAGGTACTAGGTCTATCCAAAAATCTATATCCCGCTTAGGCGGCATTCCAGGTATCTCACTCGGAAACACATCGGCGAACCCCTTAAGAAGAGGATAATCATCCAATGATTTCTCTCGACTATCATTAGTCTCGAGGTCATGTATTGCTACCGCAAAGAGCTGACAACCCTGTCGGAACAACCTTTTTAACTGCATAGCAGAGATCATCCGCAAAGAAATAGGCTACAGGTGCGATCTCCACACCTCCTTTCCAGAATCAGCAAATTTTAACGCATGCCTTGCGACCAATCCAACAAAAACACGATGTGAACACAATAATCGATTCCCAAGACACCATATCGCGCAGGCCGGGGGTGAGATCCAATTCACTTTTTGAGTTGAAAAGGCTCCCAAATCTAACTTACAACCCAGAACAAACTCTTCTACAAGAACTTTCGACCCTAAGGCTAGTTCAACCTGCCAAGTTATGCCTTGCCTAGATGCCACCAAACCACATCGCTCCACAATGGAAGGAGATATAAATGAATCAGAAGCACCAGAATCAAAAAGTATGGAGACTTTAGTACCCTTCAACACACCTGATGTTTTGATCACAGTACCCTGATGCTCAGCCTGCCGATTATCTACGGTCACAAAAACCTGATGAGCTCTCCCCGCATCACCTACTGTAGGCTCTGAAGGAGCTGGCCTCTGACTAAATTATGCAGTAGTCTTTTGTGGACACTGTCTGGCAATATGCCCTTGTTACCCACACGAGAAGCAACCTCTACCTCTCCCAAAGCCTCTAACCCTCGATGGTGCATTTGACTGCTGAAAGCTACCTCGAGATGGTGCCAACTGTGCACTTTTTGCAGGCTGTACAGAACAATCAGGTTTATCTCACTGCCAACTACGGAACTTCTTGCCCTGAGACCTGTCCCTCTACTGAGGCTGTGATTTATTTTGCTTGGGTTGAGACTACTGCTAGTGTGATCCACCCTTAGATGGTGTTTGAAAGTTCCTAGAAGACCCTGCAAACTACGACTGTCCACCTCTAGAACCTGTACCTGGTGCCGGAGCACTGCCGATCTGAACACCAACATGCCCTCCAAGAACCATAGCCAAGTTTTCCTCTACCAATCGAGCCTTCTCCACTGCCACCTCCATTGTCTTCGGCTCGAAGACTCTCACTCCACCACTGATACGGGCATTCAGACCTCGAACAAAATGTTGAACAAGCAACCCCTCATCGTGATTAATCCCAGCATATTGCTTGAGTTCGTAGAACCTCCGCTCATACTACTCAACAGACATAGACATCTGCTTAAGATCATGAAACTCATCGGCTCTGTGCTGCCTCCAATGATCAGAGAGAAACTGAGCCCTGAACCTATCCAGGAATAATTCCCATGTAACCACATTGATATCCAGGTGCAACTTATGTTCTTCTAACCTCCACCAAGTAGAGGCGAAACCCCGCAAATGCATTACTGCACACCAAGCCTTGGTATTGCTACCGAATGGGTGCATTGCGAAGCAACAATCCAAATCTATCAACTAGGTTTCTGCTTCCAAGCCTCCTCTCGAACCATCGAAGGTAGGAGGGTGAGCTCTCAAAAAATCTCTCATCTGCCCTGCTATTACTACATCCTGATCTGCTGGAGCATCCCTGTGCCTTGGAGACCTTTCTCTCTCTCTTTCGATCCGTGACTCTTCCTAAGGTCTAGGTCCCAAATGGTCAAGGAGTTCTCCTAGAAGACGTTGCAACTGACCATCCAAACTAGGTTGTCCCTGATTCTGATCACCAACTGGTGGATTACTTTGAGGATTTGAATTTTCCTCATGTCCTGAACCATGGAGACTCGGTGGGGATGGACTATGATGCCTGACTGCTCGACCACCACCTCAGCCTCTTCCACGGCCATGACCTCTAGCCCGAGGCATGATCCTGCACACAATTATAGTATGTAAGATCAAAGTTAACACAAAGGTTGCCTAACGGACACCAACTACCCAAAGAACCCAGTGTTAGCAACCTTGGCTCTGATACCAAGCTATAACGACCCGCCATGCAACCCCAAAGGAATTAAGAAAAATGCAACCATTTTTTTTTTTTTAACATAGGAGAGAATAGTAAATAACATAACGTAAACATAATCAAATTGCATAACTTAATCCTTTGAGGAATACGAGGTCATTACTTAAGAACTAACTCTTAACCATAAGAACATCAATCTAACCATTACATAAACCATACATACATACATCTATAATTACAATTACGTCAGTAACAATAATTAAGCCATAAGATCGAATAATATCCCAAGGTTATAACATCATTATAAATTCTTCTCATAACCAAGTTACAACAAAAGTACAATGCATCATCACAAGATTACATTACAATAGCACCATGTGCAATACAAGACTATCCCAACTAGGTGGGAATGATACATCAATAAAAGAATCACATAAATACATAAATCTGGAACCCACGAGCAATAACCAACTGCTACTGCAACTCAGCACCGTAAGATGAACCTGCATAAAAGAGAGAATTCCAACTGGATGCGAAACACGATCCACCCAACCACCCCTGTGCTAGGAGTTGCAAAGGAAGGGTTCCCGACCATGACCAACAAGGCAAAGACCCACAACCAACTAAAAGAATTCACACAATGCATAAAAGCACTCAAATCCAAATGACAAAAATCATCAATACAAGACAAGTGATCAATTCCAGAGGATTTCCAAAAGACGACACAAATATGAATGTTAGAGGGAAGTGTCATCGCATGGCTTAACATGGATTCTCCAGGCTACCTATTGCAAGGTATTGCCTCCATCTACTGACGGATTATCCAGGCAACCAAGCACTAGGAACCGCCTCCATCTATGGTTATCCAGGCTACCTATCTCAAGGAACCGCCCCATAGGGTTGCTCATGCGGAACCGTTACCTTTCGTGGAGACAAGGCAACGCTTATGCCAACCATGGCCTTCCCAATCCACTTTAGTATGTGGTAGCACTAAAAGGCGAATGAGGCAACAATTATCTTTTTAGTGTGTTACTACCCATCCCCTAGTTAATTATTTAAATTATCACTTATTAAATTCACTCTAACGAGGGCTATCCTGGTGCCCCTTTTTTGCGCCGACCACCCACTTAGAGCCACCCCCTCTAAGCACTCAACTGCAAAACAATAACATCAAGGATTGTACCACAAAAGAGAACTACATCAAATGACAATCAAACATGAGGCATGACCATCTCACCAATCACAAGGAAATACATCCGCAATCTAGTACAACCCAAAAGTATAGCCAAACCATAGACATCACAAGCCTAAATTCAAAACAAAATCAAAAGCAACCACAGTATCCCACCTCTGGGATCACTTAGGTTCTTAACAGGATTGTTAAACTCTAGGGTTTCCTTATAGAACCGAATTCCCCAAAACAAGAAAATCCATATTGCATGAAACGATATAATTTAAAAGGTTCATTAACCATACTAAAAAAGGAACACGTCTTAAAACATGAAACAATTCACATCAAAATGTAATTCAATACACAAAAATTCCATTTAATTAAAACATCCAATTTAACTCTATGTTTCACCGATATACTCATCTTTATAATCCACAATATTCAATAAATGAAACTATTTGTACCCTATCTTTTATTATACTATCAAATTAAAAACTAACCTAAAATCAATTTACAATTTACATAAATAAAATCCACACACACATATATATATATATAATTAACATTAATCTTAATATAAATATTAAATTAACCCCAATACTTATATATATATCTATATGGATAAATATTTATATAATTGTATTCCCAATTAATTATCTAAGACCAAAATCTATTACCTATCAAACTAAGAATGGATGAATCCCCATATTAAATACATAAGAATTAGAAACATCACGCACCACAAATAACATATTCACCCTGAAATTTGGCATTCGGGATATTAATAACTAATACATATCCTAATGATCACAGATTCAAACCGAATCTAGAACAATTATCTCAGTAAGAGTATGGGCGCAGAGGAGAGAACAAATAGTTCCTAGTAAATTTCCAACGCACACAGGGTCAGAAAGAAAAAACATGCGAATGAAGGAAAATTACTGATTAAACACATAAAATAGAAAACTCCATAAAGCGAACAAAACGAATGGACGTCCTTGATACCTGGCACGCTGTCCGAAGAAAGAACAGAGGGATGTGGATTAAACCACTGCCAAATATAAGCGAACGCCCCATAAATTAATAGTATAACGCATACACAATAATAATACAGGACGCTGTGTACTGCGACCAGCATGAGTGAACTGGCAATTGGACGAACGGTGGCCACAGAGCATAGTAGTTGGACAAAACGAACAGGACTATGCCTAATACGAAAACAAGGCACCGAACTGAGACTGCACTCCATCCCCAGGACTATTCGACATGCATTTTTAACACTGCACCATAGAAAATGCAGCACACTATCTTTGGAGTCAAGGTGTTGTGGTCGCCGGCCACACCCTTTGCATACACTCAGAAAACAAATACGGGGTGTAAGAACCAATGGCCCTACCGCGTTTGAAAGAATACTTCAGTTTTTTAATATATATATAAAAGAAATTAACATACGAAATCCTATGAAATCACACGATTCAGAAAAAAAAAATCTGATACAAATTCCTGTGTGCACTTATTACAGGGTAAAGGTAATAAAATATATATATTTCAACATATTGTATACTATACTGGCGTGTGGTGTAATATTCCAGAAAGCATCATAGCCAAAGTTCAACAAAAATAAATTCCACAGATTTACAAAACAATACCTTTCCTTTCACCAGTTACAAGAAACGAATTGAATACAAAAGCCCTATATCGATCTATAAATATTTGTTAATATAAAATGAATCCTGTACAATAAAATTAAAACGAAAGCTACCCATCCTCACAATTTAAAACACTTCTCAGTAAAATAAAAGGAATATTTATATCTACAAAATATATACACATATAACAGTAAATCTGCAGAGGTAAAAATAAAAATAAATAAATAGATGTACCCATTTTAACCCTGGTTCACAGTCCAAATTCAATATTTTGTTCCGACAAAAGAAATTTGCAAATCTGGGTAAAACCCAGTTATATTTTACAATACTTTGTCAACTACGTTTTTCCTCAATTAAATTGTATTAGGGAAATTTAGACAGTATTCTCCCTGGATTTAACGAAGAGTTTGCAAGATCTTTGCAGACAGAAATTTTCAACATAAAATTCCACACAGCCATAGATTCAACTCAACAACAGTATAGCCTAATTAAAAACAAACGCATAAAAATTACAACAGAATTTCGAAAGGAACCTGGCGTCCTAGGACTGTAGAAGAACCCAACCTCGATTCTTTCCTTCTCCTTTCCGATACTGCCCCTATTACTGTAGCTTCTTTTCCGAAAACCAAAAATTCCCAGACCAATTTCCCAAAACAGAGAAATCCCCCTTCTAACTCTTTTTCCCTCCCGTAAAAAGGATTTCCAAAAAAAATAACTAATTTCATTCTCCAAATAACTCCCACAAGTTCCTCCAGTTTTAATTATTTATTATTATTATGATTTATTTATTTAATCTTAAACAACAATTCCTTTTGTTTTTACAATTACTTCCACGTAATTCTAAATTTAATTAAAACAACTTTTATAAACAATTTAACTTTTAACTAAAATATAATTAAACCTCAATACTTACTAACTCATATTTAGTAAATTAACTTTAATTTAATCTTTTAATAATTAAATTAACTATCACCAACATAAATAAATTAAATAATTCATTTAACTCAAAAACGATCGAAATATGAAGACCAAAATTAGACCAACACATGACTCAACAACCTTATACGAAATGACGGACTAGGGTCGGGAAATTCTTCCTTAACAACTCCTTTTTAACCACATCGTACCCGTTGGGTTTAATTTGCGCTCGCCCTGTCCTGCCGAAGCAAGTGGAGTCGAGACTTTAATCCTGTAATTCCTGCAACAGATAAACGTCAAGTAACATATAATCTCCACTGAAATACATGGTGAAAGGAAATAGCGGGGTAGTAGGGCACTCGCAAGCGAGTGGTACTACTCCGTCCTTCCACCATAATATACTGAACATGACATCGTAAACATAATATCATTATCGCATATAAATTTAAAGAACTACCATTGCATGATAAATCAAATCATCTATGTATAATGTATCATCAATTGTCACACAAGATGTAAAGAGCAGTAAGCAAATAACTAAGAACCACACATGATCAGATATAAAACCATCACATAGAGTATCACAGAGTATCCACAATATCAAAAGTATCTAGTGAATCAGCAAACATGGGAGTATTACAGTAAGGTAGTGCAATAGATTTAATCGCATCATTCCACAATTGTATCCACTTACCATTTTGATAAGGTCTAGGAACATCAACCAAAGGGATATTAGGCAAGCAAGGTGATCAATTTGATTGAGGTGGGAAGTGTTGAGCTTGAAGGATAGATTATTAGGTATGAGGAATAAGAAGTTTGAAAAGTTTAAGTGGGAGGTGATAGCAGAGATTTGAATCTACCAAATAGGGGTGTTTTTTTATTGGAGGTTGTGGAAGAAATAGCTAATTTTAATCCCCATCAGTACAACTAAGTTTCCCTTAGTTCTACCATCTCTTTAGTTGGTCCAGTGAACTAGTGATGGAGTATCAGGTACTTTTAGCTCTAAAATGGGATCCCAAGCCCTCATGAAGAAAGGTATTTCTAATTGAATGTAGAGGAATTCAATTTTTTTAGGTTGTAAGAACTAAAACCAACTTGTATCTTGGTTTTTCCACCATCATATCCATATTTTTTGTAAAGCTTACAATTATGACATATTCTTGACATTTAAGATCGCATGAATATTTACGATTAAAGTATTATTTGGTCAACATTGAAAAATCATAAAATCTTTTAAGCTGTAACTTCTCTCTCAAGAGGAAAAGATATGGACATTTACAAAAGAAATTTTTTTCCCAAACCTTAAGTGGGAACCACTTATAAGGTTTTATTTATATATAATATTTACATATGAAGCTGGTTCCCAGGTACTTGGACATGCGGTGGGAAAGAACCGGCCGAGCCTAGTTGCGATCGAGGTAACAGAGTTTTACAAAATATCAAAAGAGACGGTGAGGTCCTGGTACCAAAATGACCAATTGTCTAGTACAGCATGTTACAAGCACATTGGTTGGAATATCCAGTACAAAATCATCAATCTCCTCCATGGAAATGGTAGATTTGTATCTGTTTAGAACTTGGTAGAGATGCACAAAGAAGTGTCATGCATTGTGGATAATAACATGCCTTGGAATATGTGAACATAGGTCTCTTCTTATGAAACAAAACCTTCTTTGAATAATTAACATTAGAAATTAATACAGTTTGGCGAGCATATTGTATAATCACACTAGAAACCAACAATGGAAGATTGAAAGTCTCAACTAAGAATTCCACCTTATAGATAACATTCATACTAGAAGCCAACAACAAAAGACCAAATTTCATAAATAAAGTTCATGTGTTATATATCATGCCTTTGAGGGGTCCACAAGTACCATGAGCCTTTTGAAATCCTTCTCCATCTAAATGCATCCATTCCAAGACCATTGGGAGGTAGGTATACAATATGAACCAAGTATTAATTTCTAATGTTAATTATTGAAAGAAGATGAAGGTCCTTATTTACCCTTAAATGACATTTAAATTGGATATTTTAATGTTCAATATAATGAAATGTTTAAAAAATGAAAGTGACAATAATATTGAAAATAAAAATGTTGAACATGAATGTGAAAATATTGTAAAATTTGATGGAACACTTATTGATAAGGTAGCATCATAGAAGAGAAGAGAAAGAAGAAGAAATACATCCGATAATTTCTTCATTAATAACGGATATAGACCCTATGACGACGAGTACGCTCAATGGCTCCGACTTGTTCAATATATTAGTTAGATTGACTTAATGCATGGCAGACCAATGGGAAATATTGTGTCTCAAATTACATAAGAGAAGAGAGAACCTTTGGCAGAAGAAAAAGAAATTCAAAATCCATCTTTTGTAATGAATTTTATTAAAATTAACATTCAAAGAACCCAAAATGGACAAAAAAATTGGTAGGCATAATATAGAAATTCTTGAAAGAAGACAAGGGTCATCACGACCATTGGTTGTGCGACTTCAAAATTTCAATGCGATAGTTTCAATAAGACATTATTAAAAAAATTCCATTTTTTATACAATTACTAAAGATAACACAAAATTAAGGACCTTTTTACTCAAATAGAATTTAAAAGATTCGGCATGTAACAAAGGTTTTGATGGAAATAATATTTATTTGGTAAATTTTTTTAGTATAATTTCAATTCTATTGTAAATAATAGTATGGAAAAAGATAAAAGAGTTGCTCATAGAGTAATAACATCATTAGTAAGAAATTAAAAAATTAAAAAGGCTAAATTATTAAGGTAAACTTGTTTTGAATTAAGCCTAAATGTAAAACATTATCAAAAGTATTATCAATAAGATCATGATTAGAAATTCCAATTGAAAATCATACTTAGGCTTTTAGCAGTAGGCTTCCATGAGTCGATAAGAAGCTAATTAATAGCACAAAGGATGAAATTCAACAATTTTGGCACTCTAACTCTAGATTTACATATGAGGTTGGAAACAAAAAAAATTATACTCTACCTAGGCCATGATTCTATTATGAGTACGAAGAGTTTATGATAGAAATACATCCATTATTATTGAGTTAAAAGTAGGTTAAATATTATTTTTCTTAAAAATTCACTTTTATATAAATGTAGGTGTTTTGGAGAACAAAGCTATAGTATGAATAAGTGATTGACATTGATGGCTATAAATTTCAAGGTGGGGACATTCAATATAATTCATAAGGTGTTATAATATTAAATACTTTCATTGTTTAGTTATTTTTAATAATGTCAAACATGATTTATTGGTACATTTTTTTAATAAATATTTAAATGGGTGTTTTGGGGAGTAGCGGTGAAATAGATCAGCTCAGGCTTAGAAGGATATAGGTAGAGAGGAGGAGTGACCTTGACAAGGATTGAGACATGGATCACCTCAGGGTGGTAGATATGAGTGGAACATATCCATAGAGAAGGATAGGCTAAGAGGATAGATATAGGAGACAAATACCTTAGGGGCACCTTTTTAGTTGTGTGTATGCTCTGCAGAGTGGATTTACTCATGGAGTGCTTTGATATGGCCCGAAGACACATTTATGTAAGGGAACATAGATAATATGATATACAGGTTAATGATTTTATTTGATGATAGGTGTGATATTTTATGTATGTTGATGGCATGATACTCTCAGGTTATATTTCTTGTATTTGGATGCTTTCGTATTTATGGATGTTCCTTCAAAGATCTTAATAGCCATATCTAATGGTGGCATGGAAGGATAAATATGGCTGGCTGAAAACTTTACCATTATCTTGACAACTAATTATGGCTATATGATTATCTTATTGTAATGAACCTAAGTTAATTCGATAGATATTAGTGAAGTTGAATTAGGAAGCATGGATTGTGCTTTATTATACACATTTTATGTTTAAAAATATGGGTCTAATTTTGCGATATTTAAGAGAAATTAGGTTAAATTTCTTTAATGGTATATCAGGTATATGGGGATATATTAGTAATTGCGGAGTAGTAGCAGGATAAAAGGGAGATGTAAAGAGGGGAAGGTCTAGAGAGTAGCGGCAGCTGGTAATGGAAGGGGAAGTTACACTATAAGGTTAGATTTTCATAGGATAAGGAGGAATGGTATGAAGAACATATCTACATATATGATAGTGCTAGTAGTAACAATGGTGTGAACATATATAAAAGGATGGGAGATAAGAAAAATACAGTGGAGAAAGCGGTAGGACAGCGTTGGTAGATCCCATGGAAGTGGTATCTATAGTATGATAGGATAGATCATTATAAGAGATGAAGAAGGGTGATGGATGCATAGAAATTTTAACATTATTAAAATCCATTAGGTAGTATGTATAGACAGTATTAATTCCCTAAGGATAGCCACCTAATACATTATATAAATTACTAGCCAATGAGTGAGGATATTTAGGGTGGAGAGGTGCATCAATACGTAATTATCAATTTAGGAAAATATCTTGTTTAGCAACATATGTATCTAAATCATAGTCTTGATCATTATTTTTCATCTTCTTTAATGTGGCTCTTTATATGGTTGTCATTAGCTATTATATCAAAAAATGATTCAATCATCATTTTATTTGCCAGCCATATTAGAGTTAAGATGAAAACTCCATAAAACAAGATTTTAAAGGATATTAATTTAACTAGATAAAAGATCAAGGAAAACACTCTCAAACATGCAATATACCCCAATTGCTTAGACAATGCATATTTCCTAATAATGTGTGCAACTAAAAACTAATAACATGTAATGAATGGATATAGGTGATAATAATTAAATAATCCTAATTGAACTAGGGTTGTCCCTTTTATATATTTAAGAAGTTGTAAGAGCATTGTATGAAATTGTAAGATGGGAATTACTTATGAAATGTTATATGACACATAAGAGAATAAAAAAGGGGGGTTACACTAGAATATTGAATAGAATTATGAAAATCATCAAGATCATCTTAACTAATGGGTTTGAATATGTCAAAAATGGAGTGTCGGTTATGAGGAGGATTTGAATTTTTTTGACAAGATGTAAAGCATTTGCTAAATACATCCTATAAACCAAGTCAAGGAATATGGTTTTGGAATTTGTGCCAAATTTGGTGCCATTTTTAGGTCATTATTTTGGCTCATGGCTTTGGTAAACCACACTTGGTTTATGGTTTAAATTTTTCCTATTTATGGGTGCTTGAGATGGAGAAAGCATAATGATTTTATAGGTATCATCATGCTACTAGAAATTACTCCATATGAATCACATATTGATGATACTACTATAAGGGTATGCACATGAATATTTTATTGTAAATGATATTATTATCAAATAATATAATTGGTTCATGTTTTTGGTTGTGATATTTTTCTTCCAAGAGGATTTTCCCATGTACATAATTATGTTATAAATTTATAATTTATACATTTTTCTTGTAACTAAAATTAAATGTATTTTGCATATTTATCTCTTTATAGGTTAATATGGGAAGTGTTTCCACACCTCAAATTCCTTTTAAAATACTATCCAAGTCTTAATCAGTTTACATCCTCTATCTTATTGTGCAATACCTACCTACCACCAAAAATGTGTAGAGATGGACATTTTTAATGTTACAAATGATACAATTTGTGGTTCTATTTGAAATTCATAACTTTATATTGTTTGTTTCCATATGCTATTAAGTTCTTATAGATGTGTCACTTGGTCTTTCCATTTAGGAGCAGGCTATCCATAGCTTTGATTGTTGAAATGGGAAGGCATATTTCATTTACACATAGGACATAAAAATGTATGCAAAATGGGGAAGAAAAATAGTGTATGTTGAAAACGCTTTAAAAAATTTCAAACAAATCCAATTTGAATTCAATAAATTTGAAAAAAATTGCATCTAGGGTTTCAAAATTTAACAAATAAATGCATTTTGAACTCTAAAAAATTTGAATTTCAAGTACCTGGTGCTCGATATGCAAGTCGGGTTGATGAAGTTTGGAGAGGCAAGTTGAGGTTTATCTTGGAAAGGGTGGATTTGCTTGCCATCCGGTTTCAGTTTTCCACACACACACCAAGAAAGCGGTAGTAAATTTAAAGAGTAGAAGAAGCTGATAGTCAGTAAGAGAATGTTTTGTTTTTTAGTCATATTTAAGGGGATTTATTGAACCCATATTTGGTCGAACCATTTAAATATGATTATTTTATTTAGAGTTTTAAGGTTAAGTCAGACCATTTCCCTTAGGATTTAGGAAAAAGGAAAAAAATGAAATTTCCTTCCTCATATAGTTTGTAAGCCACTATTCTGAAGCCACCCTTACGTACAATGCATCTAAACATTTGAAATATATACATGACATTACATTAACACTCTTCTATGTCAGCCAGGGATCCACACAAAATGAGGATGACATAAGATGGACCTAAATTCAAATTACATAAAACATGTAACACAATGGTCCAAACACAAATTTCTTGATACCTTGCACCACCACAAGGACCTTAATCAGGTCCTATCCTCACTCCATAGACAAGATTTGAATTTTGCATGCTACTAGCCATTACCACACACACCTTAAACTTCAAACAAGAATAGATAAACTTTTGACACTCCAATCTTCTTGCACATTGAACATAATCTATGAAAACTCGATAAAAATGATAAAACATATGTGGGCATACTCTCCTTCCAAGCAGCAAAGCAAACATGCATTTTTGAAAGAAATGCCATCCATATTAAAAAATCTCTTTGCCCAAAATAATCCTTGAACTGACTTCCAGACCACCACACTCATTTGAGTGCATACTCGATATGGTACAATAAATACACCAAGGTGATCCCACAATACTAGTTTACAATTTATGGGAGATCCTAATTTTTGCTGAAATCACATATTTTTAGAAAATATAATGATTTAATCTTTGAAAAGTTCTATTTATAGGATTCCAATTGAAGATGGTTTGATTGAACAACTTTAAATCAAACCCCCTTGGATAGAACCCCGCTAGTTTTAAACCATACCTATAACGGATTCTCCTTTACACCTATCAAAATTTTGATAAAAAACCACTTTCGATTTACCTTTTGGGGGATCAAATGAATTCATTTAAAATTTATTTTTTGTAAGTATGCAGTCCTTATTATAAGCTTCCCAAAAAGTATAATTTTAAATAATTTAATTT
>VDFB02170466.1:0-17358 GCA_007258455.2 Sequoia sempervirens | reverse complement strand
ATAAGAGGTAGTTGGATAATTTCCACTTTTGGTGGACTTATTATGCTATTACTTTATGGCATCAACCTTTCATGGACACATCATGTGATTACCTCTCCACCTTTTGTGGGTGATCCAACATTTGTGGTGATTATCACATTATCACTTTTCCACTTTAGGTGGAGTGATAGCTTTTCACAGTTGTCTCATATCATAAGATTACGACACTTTTTATAATCTTATACCCTTCTATGTACTCACCTTGGCTATATAACCAAGGGGTCCCCTATGTACTTTGGCACATTATATTCTATTTGCATCATTGGCAGAATATAGTTTATTCTTTTCATATTGTTTTTATCTCTCTTATGCTTGTGCTTTCTATTAGGCCTCCAGCTCTTGATTGGCTACCTTCATAGCCAATTCTTACACGCTGAAACTAATAATTTGATGAATAAGTAGAGCTAACTACCAATTACCCCCATACAACTGCCTCTTAGTCAACATTGAAACCACTACCTATGAATTGGATTCACAAAGGACCCTTCTTTCCTTCAACATGATAATTTCCCCACTCCTTGCATATAAAGCTTTTCAAATAGCAGTCATGATTGAAAAAAAGAATAATGAGGTAATTTTCCCTTCCTCTCATATGGATAAATAGTATGAGTGAAATATGGTGGGGATGCTTTAATTTTTTTCATATATAGAAAATTATAAATGAAAATTAATAATAATAAAATATCATGGCTATTAATATTTCTATATGTTAACTTTGTAGCATGACTTAGTTATAATTTAGAGAACTTGGGCTTTTATATCTTGAGGTGTGGATCTATTCTAACACAAATAACAAATTCATAAATATTTTAAGAAGGTAATTGTTTTTATGGAATGAATAAAACAATTATAAACATTCAAACACTTCATCATTTATTTTGTTATTTTATTTTATTTTTTTCAAATTAATTTACCACAAAATAAAAATATATATTAAAATTAACTAATGTAAGTTTTAAAATTAAAAATACTAAATAAATGATAATGAATTTTGATTTACTTTTAAGTTTTTAATTTTGACTTTAAAATTTTAGTTTGTTAATAAATATAATAATATTTCCTTCCTTCTATTTTATCTCCATGTATATAGAGACAAATTGGACCACATGAATATATTTTTTATATTTATTTATTATAATTTTATTTTTTTTAAAGAACAATATTATTTTAAATATATTGACTAATTTTATTTATTTAAAAAATATTTTATTCACTAAAAGTTATTTTATTTTACATTAAATTTTTTTATTAATTTTATTTGTATTATTTATTTAAAGAATTGCTTTGTTTTAGTATTTATTCAAACACTTATTATTATTATTATTTACTTTTTTATTAGAATAACCATTTTTATTAATATAATTTTTTTAGTTAAAAATTATTTTATTTTGTTTATTTAAAAATTATAAATATATATCCATTTTATTTTATTATTTTTTTTATATAATAATATTTCTACAATCATAATAAAAAATATATTTAAATATTCAAAACACAAATCTCTAAATACAATCTTATTACCATGAAAAGAATTTCCTTCTTATATTTAGTAAGTTATAATTTATCAAAGCAATTTATTAATAATATATATATATTTAGAGAGAGAGAGAGTCTGAGTTAGAACTTGAAAAGTAGGATTGCATTTATTGGGCAATATTTGAAAGGCTTGTAAGATTGGGAAAAAACTAATAACTATGGATATAATTCACTTATAGTATATATTTAATCCCTTGAATATTGAGTTTGACACTCACGATCTTCATTCAATCTCTGAAATATGCATTCTTGTTTATAAAATATGTAAGATAATTTGTTTTTATTATTTAATTATTCTCTAAAATCATTTTTTTATTAATTAAATAATTTTAATTATTTAATTAATATATTTTATTTTTGATTAATTAAATAAATTAATATTTATTTAGTTACATTAGTGATTAATCCTTTTACTATATAATTAAATAAATTTCTATTTGTTTAATTATTTATTGACATTTTCCTATTATAATTAAATAATTATTTCCCCTCCACTAGTAATTATTTACTAATTTGCTCTTTCTGAAACACTTTCTAATTAAATAATTGTTTCCAATTATTTTAATTAAAAAGTTAACTTTTCTCTCTTCTTCTATAATTAAATAATTACTTTTATTATTTAATTATTCACTATCTCTCCTAAATTAAATGGCTCTAGGAAAATTCACTGTCAACAATTCACACTATGATAGATCAATTCACCGCCACATTAATCACATTAAGTTGGTTCAATTCATTGCCACATTCATCACATTAAAAGTTTGTTTTCGTGGTGGTGAATTTTCCTTGCGATGAATTTGTCATGGCAGTGAATTTTCGTGAATTTTCTGATGCCATTTAATTTATTCCAACTGCTTCTCTATCGATGCTAAATCTTATCTCTCATCTCAACCTTGATAAAGTTTTATTAACTTTTAATCTCCACCATCCATCCTTAACTAAACCCTATTTTAGCCCTAACCCTATTTTCTTTCTTCTCAAAACAATCTCATCCATTGATTTCCATCATTTAATCTTGACCCTTCATTCAAATTTGGTTTTCTATAAAATAGACCTATCCCTTTCATTTTGATACTAATTGACTAATTACAACCACTGTGTTTGATATTCTTGCATACTACAAATCTGAGGGCAAGCTAGTATCTAAAGCAAAATGAAGAAGAGCAATGAAGGTGATTCAACCATGGCACAGGAATTATGGTATTATTAATTTGTTATTTTATGTTTCTATGTTCATTTGTGCTTCATTGTTGAATCAGGATCTTTAGAGTTTAAGTTTTATGTATTTGGTAGTTTGATACCATTGATTCATGCCTTTCACCTCAATTTTATCCTTATTCTGCTTAGTGTGGGCCCCCTTAATTGCTAACTCTGTTTCTCCTTCTCTGTTTCTTTAACTACGTTATGTAACATCTTTTTGTAATATATTTATGTAATGCAACCAACCATCTTTGTTTCTCTTAAATGATCAAATCATATTTTTATATAAAATATTATATATTTTTATTTTTATTATATAAAGGTTAATGCAAACCCTAAGTAGCCAGTCAAGTTTCCTTTTTGGTTTTTGGTTTGTAATCAAAATCTGTGAAATGGGTCTGTTAGTATGTGTCTGTAGGTAGTTTCGGGTGGGTCTAACCAGTCTACAATTGTAACTCTTTTGGATAGTAGCTAAGAGTGGGGATAGAAGTAAATGAAGAAAGCAAGGTGCAGGAAGTGTATGTATTGGGATGGCCTAAGGCTGTTGAAGTGTGTGTATTGGGATGGCCTAAGGATGTTGACTCAAACATTGTAAATGATGGCTCTAGGAAAATTCACCGATGGAAAATTAATGACCAAAAATTTATGCAATTAATTTTTAGCCCTGTGAATTGTCATGGTGATAAATTGCTAACTATCAATATATATATATATATTTAATATTATAATATCAATTTCTATAAAGAGGAGCGCACACGACGCTTAATGTGCGCTGTTTAAGTCCGCCCATGAATTAAGACTTGCTCTGCAGGCGTTCTCTCAAATTTAAATTGTAAATTTCGTAAATTGCATAATATGATTCTGAAGCTTGAAATCAACATGAATGATTTTATTCAGGTTTTGTGCAGGATGAGCGAATTGAGAGAAGGAAGGAGAAGGCCAAGGCTTACTGGTATGAAGTTGGCAGAGCTCCCGAATGAGATAATAATTAAAATAGGGGAAAAGCTATCGTTGAAAGATGTTGCAAACTTGATAACGTGTTGCAGAGGTATGGCATCCCAGGCCAAATATTTATACGAGCAGCGTCGTAGGGTGGACATGTCGTGTTTCAAAAGCGTGACGCTATCCATCTCCAACCGCCTCATCAATCACTTCTCACGCAGCCGCCTCGTGAGCCTCCGTTTCTGCTATGATGTTCACGGCCACCACAAATACAATCAGGAAACAGTGAACGCCATTCTGGGATACTTTTCCTTTTCCACCCACCCGGAAATCGACCTCTATGCGGGCACACCGCGCGTGGTGGACATCCTTGCGCATGGTTACTTCCTCCACAAGTTTCTTTCATCTCAGCAGCAGCTACAACGGCTGGAAGTGGACTCGCAGCTGGAATATGTGAGAGGAGGAGAGCACAAGGCCTTGGTGACGTTAGACATTGTGGGGAGAAACTGCCCCAGGCTGGAATATTATTGGCACTATTCCCTATTCAACCCGCCACGTGTCCACACAGCCTTTCTGCAGGCCTGCCCCCGCCTCAAGCATGCCAGATTCCACTTCAAATTGGGCATTGAGGAGCTGGACGCGTATGCAACGCTGACCTCCCCACTGGAATTAGAGTTTGCCTTTCTTTTCCCTTTTTGGATGGCATGACCTCACACAGCAGAAGCGTAGGATAGGTGAAGCAAAGCTGAGAATTATAGGATCAAGGCTACCCAAAGTCACTTTGGCACATGTTACCTTTGATGCAAGAGGGTACATGAAAGAGTATATGGAATTGGTGAAGGCCATGCCCTCAATTCAAACTCTCGCCTTTCCTGGCAATTCCAGCAACATGCGCGAACCTGTGGGCCCTGTTTTTCTAGGTGCTTTTTCCCTGTTGAGAGAACTCCATCGCGCTCCCGTTGTGGTGTTGTTGGATGGTGTGCCAGAGAAGGAGTTTGATAAGGTTGTTGACGTAAATGCATGGGATGCGTTGCCGAGAGGAGTAGAGCATGCGAGGATAATCTTCCATTGGCATAGCCCAAGCTTAGATCAAGGCAGAGAAGCGTTGCTTGAGAAATTCATCAACACTGCTCCTCGCCATCTTGAGACATGTTCCGTCTTTGGTGTTCGATCACTATTATCAGAAGACTATATTTTCCAAGACTTTGAACCATGGAAACGTTGCCTACCAAAACAGCCTTAACGTCTTCGGTGTTCGATCACTATTATGGGAAGACTGTATTTTCCTTAAGACTTTGAACCGTGGAAACGTTGCTATCGAAAAAGCCTTAGCATTTAGACATTGTTTTCAAATAGACAGAGTGCCTTGTTAAGAGACTGTTCTATGTTTTATTGTCCTATCATATTCTTATGTAGAGGAATAAAAACCTACTGGCTCATAGAGAGTACTTCCTGAGCTACCCTTTTATTTATTTTTTAATTTTACATCAATGTAATTGGCAGTAATTATATTGAAATTTAATTGTTTCTTTCCCTTAGTATAGTAAATCTTGGGTGAATCTTGTTAGGTTTTTTGCATTACGAGGGTTCATTTTTTAAGCTGAATCAAATACGTGAATATAATGTGGTTTATTTTGAGAGGAAAAGAGGCAGTTTAATGCGTGCTTGCTATAGATAAATCTTCGCAAGCTGTCTTTTGCATTCCTGATAATGATCATTCATATATACAAAATTTTCTATAATATGATTATTCAAGATTTACCATACTTGGAATAGACCTCCTCCCTAGAAGTAGCCCAATTGAATTTAGAAGTCAAACTCTCTTATTTCCTGTATTTTGTTAGAGGGAATTCGCATCACCGGTTGTGTCCAATTTTTTTTACTTCTATATGTTTTTTAATTTTTCAGTATTTGGGTGCTTTATTACTGTTTTAAAGATGCTTTAAACCTCGAATCAATTGAGGGTAATTAGGGTATTTTGTACTTGGGAATGACTCTTGATTATTTCTTCGTTCTTAGCCCCTTCATTTGGAATATGCATTTCGAGTTTTGGATTGTATCATCTATATTTAGGACATAATTTGCTAAAATGTTAAGCTCAAAAAATTTTATGGGAAAATTGCATGCAAGAAGCAACATGTGAAAAAAATGATCCTACAAGGAGTACTAAAAGTCTAAATTAAAGAAAATCCAAGAGTACCGTGAAAAGGGGAAAAAAATTTGTATATAGAAACAACTTTATTTTGTTTAAAAGGGTTTTGTAAGAGGTAAAAAATCCTCCAGTCTTGAATTGTTGAAAGGTCTTGTTTTATGTAGACTACAATTAGTTTTTAATGGAGGGTTGGTTTCATTCAAGATCTTCTCTGCATTAGGATCTTCATTCTCCTATTTATATCCTTATGACCTAATACTTCAGTCCTTAGCTCTCTAAGATGTGGGCTTATTCATTGTAAGGGAAGATTTCCTTTATTCTAATATTAAACACTATTATTAAACGATCTACTATTGTTTACACTAAAAAAAGATTCAGGTTGATCTACTCTATAGATTGATGGTCTATCCACTATAAATAAAAATAAATCTTAGGGATGAAAGCCCAATATTATATCAATAAACATTGAGACTCTTCAATAGGCCGAGGCAATATTGAAGACATGATTTTTGTCATGCATTCACTTCAGTCATCTCTAGTTCCACTGTAGTTTTCTTCAATTTTCATTTTTTAGTTAATAAATTGTAGCATGTAGTGTCTTTAGCGATAAAGTCTACTTAAATATTTTTAGTTTATATTCAACATGATCATTGAACCTTTCTAGAGTTTTTTGTTAAGGATTACTATAGTTAACTATTTTTAGTTTACTTCCTTTTACATAGTTGAATATACAGAAATTATTTTCAGCTTTTCTATTCATTCAATATGGTGTTAGAGCATTATCTTTCAATTGGTATCAGAGTAGGTTGCAATTTTTTTGTTTTTTTTGCGAGCAGCTAGAGGTTAATGGTTCTCTCCAAGAAATATTAGAATGGAAAATTTTGATAATTTTCCATTTCAGCTTTTTTATTTAT
Source organism: Sequoia sempervirens (assembly GCA_007258455.2). Lineage (NCBI taxonomy): Eukaryota > Viridiplantae > Streptophyta > Pinopsida > Cupressales > Cupressaceae > Sequoia > Sequoia sempervirens. The sequence continues at coordinate 10,575 of VDFB02170466.1, read as the reverse complement.
TAGAGACAAATATGACCATTGGAGTATAAAGATGAAGACCCTACTATTATCCCAAGATCTATGGGAATTAGTAGAAGGAGGATACACAAAACCTTCAGATCTAAATGTGTTAAGTGCTTTAACTATAAATCAATGAACTAGTTGAAAGAGGAAAAAAATTACAATTGAGCTCTATTTGCCATCTAATCTACATTGGATATTTCAATTTTTCCCCGTATAAATGGTATGAAAATTCAAAGGATGCATGGGAGGCCCTACAAACTGTATACCAATGATTTGATAAAATAAGATTGGTAAGAATTCAAACCTTTCTTAGAGATTTTGAAAATTTGAGGATGGAAGTTGAGTCTATTCAAGATTTCATTACACGAGCTTAAAGTATTGTGAATCATCTTAACACTCAAGGGGAAAGTGTAAAACAGGATTAATTTGATCTAGTGTAAAACATATTTTAGTTTTAATGTAGATATAACATTATTAATTGGAAGAGAATGTGTTAAATTAAAAACACCTATATTGATATAAACATCTAACTTAACATAACATGAAGGTGAATAGTATGAAGCCTAAATAAATTATAAAATGAACTTAAATAATTACCTTAGTGTTCAAGACACACATAAAATAGTTGTCAAGAATGAAGCAATGTGAAAGTTATTTGGAATAACAACAAATAACTTTAAACAACACTGCTTTATCAATCATACTATTCAAAGGGATTAGAGATAATACTAATGCAAATGCATAGAATTAATAGGTTCCTTAAGGGGTGGTCTATCAAGCTATGTTAAGAGATAAGCACCAAACCCATAACTAGTATCAACTATGTAAGGTCTAAACATATCTTTATCTTTATTATCAACACTAGTAATGCATTGGTTTTCAATAAGAACAAAATCTCCCTTAGAAATCGATCGAGGGATGACCTGTGTGTTGTGTCTTCATTGTAATTGTTTGATGTGACTGTGGAGATGTTCAAGAGCGTTAATGCACTATTCGTCAAGCATCTCAAGTTGGTGTATTCGTTGATCTTTATAAGTTTCATCCTTGATAAGGTCTTGGAGAGCAACTCGCAATGTAGGAATTTCTAACTCCAAGGGCATGATCACAACAATTCCATAAACAAGGTTATAAGGTGTAGTTCCTGTGGATGATCTAACACCTTTTCGATAAGCCCGAAGTGCATAATATAATTGCATGTTCCAATATTTATTATGTTTGTCGATAGTTTTCTTGAGGATTTGTTCCAAAATTTGATTAGTATTCTTAGCTTGTCCATTGGATTGTAGATAATATGGTGTTGAAAAATGATGTTGAATATGGAATGTTTCAAGAATCTTTTTAACTTTGTTGTTCTTTAACAGAGTTCCATTAACTAAAACGATTGCAGAAGGAAGCCCAAAGCAAGTAATTATGTCTTCCAATACAAAACAAAAATTATTTAAGCAGTTGTAGAATGAAGAGGGATAGCTTCCACCCATTTCATGAAATAATCTGTTGTGGTTACACTAGTACAAAAACAATAATATATGACTAAATAAACTACTAAAACTTGCATATATATAACTAATTTTGGTCATGTGACCATTAGTAGTTTATTGCTGGTCATTTATAACGTGACCAAATTTATGACTAAACTATTTTAGTCATTTATCTAGTCATTGATTTAGTCATTGATTTGGTCATTGATTTGGTCATTTATTTAGTCATTTATTTGGTCATTGATTTGTCATTTATTTAGTCATATTTTAGTTGGCTAATTTTAGTCAATGCACTGTTTTAGTGGTTGTTTAGATTAATATAGATTTGTTACTCTAAGCATCTTTTCTATTGTGACAATATAGATTTCTCATTTGACAAATTTTGCAATATTCTTGGCACGATTGATCATGGACCTGCTGCAACAATAGGAAGCTCTAATCCTTTTGGAGAGGTATGTGACAAATTACAATAATATAGATTCATATTATAATGCGGTCTTCATAGCTCTTTGCATTACTCATCTCATCATCAATTAGGTCATTTTAGAATAATATGGACGGGTTGGCCTTTGAGCATTTTTATAGTTTGCATTACCAATTCATCATCATTCAAAGTTGTTTAGATTAATAGATTTGTTAGTCTATCTGCCGTGACAATATAGATTTCTCATTTGACAACTTTGTGATATTTTGCTTAATTGATCATGGACCTGTTTCAAAACAATAGCCTACCGAACAACAGGTATGTGACAAATCACAATAATACAGATTTGTTAGTTTAAGCACTTTTATTCTAAGATTCTTTCTACGAAGTAGTTTTAACTACTACCTTGATGGTTTGTACAGGTGCTTTTTAGTCCAGAATGTGAACATACTACTCATGTGGAAGACTATGCCCTGAATGCCTCCAATAGGAAATTTTTTTTAAATTTTGAATTTTGAAATGTGAAACAATGTAAAAAGGTAATAATTGTGTATAAGCATCATTTATATCTAGGTGTATGCTTTGTTACTGTTATTGCTACAATTCTGTAATAACTTCTTGTAATTAATCGAGCTACAACCAGAGGTTTTCTTCCTAGTTTTTTCCTACCGGTATGCTTGTTTGAACCAAGTTTTGTAATATCTCCTATTTATATATAATAAATTACAGTGGCTTGCCACTTTTTCCAAAAAAAAATGTAAAAATGTCATGTGAAGGTCATTTCCAATGTAATTGAGTCTTTGATCTAGCAAAGTGGAAACAAGGTATTTGGGTGTGCATAATGTTCAAGTTGATTGGGTAAGATTTTTCTAATGCAAGAGCTAGGTGGCTTTAAACAACACAATTATAATTAAAGATGGCATTGTTAGAACCTACACAAGCTTGACCCAACCTTATATCTTGTTGCCCCCACATTTCATTGATGTTACCATGTTGCAACTCACCAACTCAACTACAGACGTATTTCGGTGCAAAAGAGAACCATCCCTAGTGTAAACATCTGCTGTTCCAGCCTCTGTTTAATACCAGTTTGAATGAAATTTGCTCCACTTCTAAACTTTACACGCTTGTATCTAGAAAACCCTTTTCTCCACTCCTAAAAGTCATTACCACAGAATACGCCTCCCAGATAGAAAACCCAGAGCGCTCTTGCATTTATCCCAACACGCATCCCATTGCCTCTCAGAATGCAGGAGGGCTCATAGGCATCACAATTTTGAGAAATACCCCTTCAAAGATCGCTTTCCTTTTTAGCACTTTGGACTCCTTAAGGGAAATCGCCGGTCCAAATGTAGCCTGGATTATCCAGCATTGGCGAGTGGCTCATCCCAAACCATTTCCAATTGGTTCACACTGATATAGCAGGTCCATATCAAATGCCATCATTTAGAAAGGATTGTTTTGTCCTCACCTTCAGTGATGACTACTCCTAATTCACAAGGATCTATTTTCTTGTTCACAAGAGTGAAGTGTTTGAAAAACTTATAGCATTCAAGGCTCATGTTGAGAAGAAATTAAGGAAGCAAGCCAAGATTCTTGGCACAAAAAATGGAAGGGAATATGTGAACAATAGACTTGAGGAATTTTGTACTCTCGAGGGGATTGATCTTCGCATTTAGTTGCATACACTCCACAACATAATGGTGTTGTTGAAAGGAAGAATAGGACCCTTGAGGAGATGGCTAGCTACATGATTCATGCTTGTTCTCCTTGTCCAGAATTTTGGGTAGAAGCTATCAGTTCTACCACACATCCAAAATTGGGTTCCCCATAAGGCTTTGAAGGGTATGAATCCTTTTGAGGCCTGGTGTGGTAGAAAACCAGTTGTGAGACACTTCAGAGTTTTTGGTTGTCCAGTTTGGGCACGCATACCTCCAGAGAAGTGCAAGGCATTGGATCTTCAAAGTAGGACTTGCATCTTTGTTGGATATCTTGAAGGTGTTAAGGCATATAGACTTTTGGATCCAGAGACACATGAGTTATTCCTTGAGAGGATTTTTCACTTTAAGAAAAGCTCTCCTAGCTTGGCCTCTAATCCTCCTCTTCCTTCCTCCATAGTGTAAAGTGATGATATCAACTTAGATGGTGATTCTCCCTCAACTCTGACTTGTAGGATCATACCTTCACAGGGTCCACTTACAGTTGAGGAGCCTTGTCCTTCATCTCCTACTAGACCTCCTTGGGTTCGATAGACTCTTGAGTCAACAGGTTCTCTTGTTGGGGATCCTTCAAATACTCGAAGGACTCACTCACAACATCAGGGTTTTCACATGCTTATATTGCTAGTGCTTCAGATCCAAAATCCTTTAAGGAGGCTTTAGGAATTCCTGAATGGGATTCAACAATGGAGTAAGAGTATAGTTCTTTGATGAGGAACCACACATGGGATTTAGTTCCACTCCCTAAGGGGAGAAAGATGGTTTGATGTAAGTGGATCTATTGGACCAAGTATGCATTGGATGGAGGTTTGGATAAATACAAGGCTCGACTTGTGGCAAAAGGTTTCTCACAAGTTTCAGGTGTCAATTATATAGAGACCTTTGCACTCATTGCTAAGATGAACTCCATTCGCTTGACACTTACTATTGTTGCAACTCATGGTTGGGTTGTACATCAGATGGATGTGAAGAATGCATTTCTTCATGGGGATATTCATGAGGAGATTTACATAGAGCAGCCATAGGGATTCTTATAGGATTTTTCTTTGGTTTGGAGATTGAGGAAGTTTATCTATGGCCTCAAATAGGTCATTAGGGCTTGGTATGCTAAGATGGATTCCTTTCTTCTCTCAGCAGAATTCACCACCTGGTGTCATTTAGATCTAAATTTCTACATATTGTGATAGGATGATTCTCATTTACTACTTGTGCCCTATGTTGATGACTTGATCATTACAGGGAGTACCCCATCCATCATTAGCAGTGTCAAATCTACTTTGTAGGATAGATTCTCTATGACTAACTTGGGAATTTTGCATTACTTTCTCAAGGTTGAGATCACTCAGTCATCTTTTCGGATCTCTCTCAACCCAATTATGCTCTTGATCTTTTAGCTCAGTTTCACATGGTTGATTGTAAGCTTGCTCTGACTCCCTTTCATTCAAGAGTCAAGCTTGAGGCTAATTTTTCTACTACACTTGTTGATGCCACTTTGTATCATCAACTTATTGGGAGACTTATCTACTTGATTCACACACACTCTAATATCTCCTTTGTAGTTGGCATGGTTTCACGCTTCATGCAAGAAACATATTAGTTTCCTTGGAAAGTAGCCAAATGCATCTTGCATTACATACAGGGTACACATCATCGTTGGATTCACTATGCAGCAACTACAGGACTTACCTTGGTGGGATATATAGATTCTAATTGGGTTGGTGATCTTGATGATCGTAAGTCCACTTATGGCTACATCTTTCATCTTGGTTCTAGCCCCATTTGTTGGTAGAGTAAGAACCAACATGATATTGCTCTTTCTTCGACTAAAGATGAGTATCAAGGAGCTATTAATGCTGCTACTAAGGCTATTTGGCTTCAGAATATTCTCACTGAGTTTGGCTTCACTATTCCATGCCCTACAATCATTCATTTTGACAACCAAAGTGTCATCCACATCTCAAAGAATTCGATTCAACATCAAAGGACCAAACACATTGAGATTCATATGCACTACATTCGAGAGTTGATACATGAGTACGTCATTGATTTGTAGTATTGTCCTATAGCACAACAGGTTGCAGATATCTTCATTGAACCCTTCACTAAGATTATATATCATCATTTGTGAGCTCTCTTGGGGTGCAGGATCTTTCACCTGAGGAGGTCACTTGAATTCTTCAATCTCTCTTTTGGGGGGCTTTTTCCTCGCTTGAGGTTTTTCCCTTCTCATATTTTGAGTGTAGTTTTTGTTTTGTTTTATCTCTCTTTCAAGGGGGAGTTTTTTCCTACGTGGTTTTCTCCTTTTCTCTGCTTTAAATGAGATATTGCATTGCATTTTTATATGGGTATCTAACATGGCCTACTTGTCGAGACCCATCTTGCATTGTTTGCTTGTGTGTACATTCTCCCTAAGTGACACTTAATGGGGGGTGTTGGTGTAATTAAAAGTGTTGTACCTTTTCCTACGTCATGATTACACCTTAGTTAAGTTTACTTAGGGACCACATAAGAGGTAGTTGGAGAATTTCCACTTTTGGTGGACTTATCATGTTATTACTTTATCGCATCAACCTTTCATGGATACATCATGTGATTACCTCTCCACCTGTTGTGGGTGATCCACCATTTGTGGTGATTATCACATTATCACTTTTCCACTTTAGGTGGAGTGATAGCTTTTCACAGTTGTCTCATATCATAAGATTATGCCACTTTTCATAATCTTATGCCCTTCTATGTACTGACCTTGGCTATATAACCAAGGGGTCTCCTATGTACTTTGGCACATTACATTCTATTTGCATCATTGGCATAATACAGTTTATTCTTGTCATATTGTTTTTATCTCTCTTATGCTTGTGTTTTCTATTAGGCCTCTAGCTCTTGAGTGGCTACCTTCATAGCCAATTCTTACACATTGAAACTAATAATTTGATGAATAACTAGATCTAACCACCAATTACCCCCATACAACTGCCTCTCAGTCAACATTGAAACCACTACCTGTGAGTTAGATTCACAAAGGACCCTTCTTTGCTTCAACATGATAATTTCCACCCTCCTTGCATATAGAGCTTCTCAAATAGTAGCCATGATTGCCAAAAAGAATAATGAGGTAATTTTCCCTTCCTCTCATATGGATAGATAGTATGAGTGAAATATGGTGGGGATGTTTTAATTTTTTTCATATATAGAAAATTGTAAGTGAAAATTAATAATAATATAATATCATGGCTATTAATATTTCTATATGTTAACTTTGTAGCATGACTTAGTCACTATAATTTAGAGAACTTGGTTATTTATATCTTGAGGTGTGGATCTATTCTAACACAAATAACAAATTCATAAAGATTTTAAGAAGATAATTATTTTTATGGAATGAATTAAACAATTATAAAAATTCAAACACTTCATCATTTATTTTATTTTTTTCAAATTAATTTACCACAAAATAAAAATATATATTAAAATTAACTAATTTAAGTTTTAAAATTAAAAATACTAAATAAATTATAATGAATTTTGATTTACTTTTAAGTTTTTAATTTTAACTTTAAATTTTTAGTTTGTTAATAAATATAATAATATTTTCTTCCTTCTATTTTATCTCCAAGTATATAGAAGCAAATTGGACCACATGAATATATTTTTTATATTTTATTTATTATAATTTTATATTTTTCTAAAAGAAAATTATTATTTTAAATATATTGACCAATTTTATTTATTTAAAAAATATTTTATTCACAAAAGGTTATTTTATTTTACATTAAAAAATTTATTAATTTTATTTGTATTATTTATTTAGAGAATTGTTTTGTTTTAGTATTTATTCAAACATTTTATTTATTTTTTATTATTTACTTTTTATTAGAATAACCATTTTTATTAATATAATTATGTTATTTTGTTTATTTAAAAATTTTAAATATATATTCATTTTATTTTATTATTTTTGTTTATATAATAATATTTCTACAATCATAATAAAAAGATATATTTAAATATCTAAAACAAAAATCTCTAAATACAATCTTATTGCCATAAAAATAATTTCCTTATATTTAGTAAGTTATAATTTATCAAAGCAATTTATTAATAATCTATCTATATATATATACACATAGAGTGTGAGTTAGAACTTGAAAAGTAGGATTGCATGTATTGGGTAATTTTTGAAAGGCTTATAAGATTGGGAAAAAACTAATAACTATGGATATAATTTAGTTATAGTGTATATTTAATCCCCCGAATATTGAGTTTGATGCTCACAATACATTCAATCTCTTCTTGTTTATAAAATATGTAAGATAATTTGTTTTTATTATTTAATTATTGTCTAAAATTATTATTTTTATTAATTAAATAATTTTAACTATTTAATTATTTTATTTTCATTTTGATTAATTAAATATATTAATATTTATTTAGTTATGTTAGTGATTAATCCTTTTATGTATAATTAAATAAATTTCTATTTGTTTAATTATTTATTGATATTTTCCTACTATAATCAAATAATTATTTCCCCTGCACTAGTAATTATTTACTAATTTGTTTTTTCCTATGCTTTCTAATTAAATAATTGTTTCCAATTATTTTAATTAAAAAGTCAACTTTTCTCTCTTCTTCTATAATTAAATAATTGCTTTTATTATTTAATTATTCACTATCTCTCCTAAATTAAATGGCTCTAGGAAAACTCACTATCAACAATTCACGCTATGACATATCAATTCACCACCACATTCATCACATTAAGTTGGTTCAATTCACTACCACATTCATCACATTAAAAGTTTTGTTTCCATGGTGGTGAATTGTGGTGGTGAATTTTGCTCGCAGTAAATTTGTCATGCCATTTAATTTATTCAAACTACCTCTCTGTCAGTGCCAAATCTTATCTCTCATCTCAACCTTGATAAGGTTTTATTAACTTTTAATCTCCACCGTCCATCCTTAACTATACCCTATTTTAGCCCTAAACCTATTTTCTTTCTTCTCAAAGAAATCTCATCCATTGATTTCCATCATTTAATCTTGACCCTTCATTCAAATTTGGTTTTCTATAAAAGAGACCCATCCCTTTCATTTTGATACCAATTGACTAATTACAACCACTATGTTTGATATTCTTGCATACTACAAATTTGAGGGCAAGCTAGCATATAAAGCAAAATGGAGAAGAGCAATGAAGGTGATTCAACCATGGCATAGGAATTATGGTATTATTGCTTTGTTATTTTATGTTTCTATGTTCATTTGTGCTTCATTGAATCGGGATCTTTAGAGTTTAAGTTTTATGTATTTGGTAGTTTGATACCATTGATTCATGTCTTTCACCTAAATTTTATCCTTATTCTACAGTTTGTGCTCATTCACATGCTTGAAAATAAAGCATCAGGCAAGTAACAAGTGTTGAACTTAGTCAAATTTCATGAACTGAATCATCTCACAAGTAAGCACTCTCTCTTTTTCCATGGATTAAATGTAATCTATTTACTGATATATATTCCAAAAACATTGTTCTAAGAAATAGGAAAAGCCCTAAATTAAGGGTAGGCTTAAACAACATACACTAAGCATTGATGCTTAGTGTGGGCCCCCTTAATTGCAACTCTGTTTCTCCTTCTCTGTTTCTTTAACTGCCTTATGTAACATCTTTTTGTAATATATTTTTGTAATGCAACCAACCATCTTTGTTTCTCTTAAATGATCAAATCATATTTTTATATAAAATATTATATATTTTTATTTTTATTATATAAATGTTAATGAAAACCCTAAGTAGCCGGTGAAGTTTCCTTTTTGGTTTTTGGTTTGTAATCAAAATCTGCGAAATGGGTCTGTTAGTATGTGTCTCTAGGTAGTTTGGGGCGGGTCTAACCAGTCTACAATTGTAACTCTTTTGGATAGTAGCTAAGAGTGGGGATAGAAGTAAATGAAGAAAGCGAGGTGCAGGAAGTGTATGTATTGGGATGGCCTAAGGCTGTTGAAGTGTGCGTATTGGGATGGCCTAAGGATGTTGACTCAAACACTGTAAATGATGGCTCTAGGAAAATTCACCGCCAGCAATTCACCGATGGAAAATTCACGGTCAATAATTCACCACAGGAAAATTCAGCGCGAGGGAAAATTAATGCCTAAAAGTTTATGCAATTAATTTTTTGCCCTGTGAATTGCCATGGTGATAAATTGCTAACTATCAATATATATATATATATTTAATATTATAATATAAATTTCTATAAAGAGGAGCGCACACGACGCTTAATGTGCGTTGTTTAAGTCTGCCCATGAATTAAGACTTGCTCTGCAGGCGTTCTCTCAAATTTAAATTGTAAATTTCGTTAATTGCATAATATGATTCTGAAGCTTGAAATCAACATGAATGATTTTATTCAGGTTTTGTGCAGGATGAGCGAATTGAGAGAAGGAAGGAGAAGGTCAAGGCTTACTGGTATGAAGTTGGCAGAGCTCCCGAATGAGATAATAATTAAAATAGGGGAAAAGCTATCCTTGAAAGATGTTGCAAACTTGATATCGTGTTGCAGGGGTGTGGCATCCCAGGCCAAATATTTATACGAGCAGCGTCGTAGGGTGGACATGTCGTGTTTCAAAAGCGTGACGCCATCCATCTGCAACCGCCTCATCAATCACTTCTCACGCAGCCGCCTCGTGAGCCTCCGTTTCTGCTACGATGTTCACGGCCACCACAAATACAATGAGGAAACAGTGAACGCCATTCTGGGATACTTTTCCTTTTCCACCCACCCGGAAATCGACCTCTATGCGGGCACACCGCGCGTGGTGGACATCCTTGCGCATGGTTACTTCCTCCACAAGTTTCTTTCATCTCAGCAGCAGCTACAACGGCTGGAAGTGGACTCGCAGCTGGAATATGTGAGAGGAGGAGAGCACAAGGCCTTGGTGACGTTAGACATTGTGG
>VDFB02170465.1:0-25555 GCA_007258455.2 Sequoia sempervirens | reverse complement strand
AATTTGAAATATAAGCGAACCAATAATCTTTTTAAAGGATTTAATCAAACCTCCAAAACCTCCAAAGCCCGAAAATAAGAAGATTGAAGGGCTAAAATTAATTTGGGAGATTTTTAAGTAAATAAAGGGGGATTATTAAAGATTATTAGGGGAAATTTGTAATGATTTTTATGCAAAATTGGGAGATTTTTGAAGATTGTTATGTATTTTGGAGAGATAAGGTGGATTTGGGAAATATTTTGTAAATCAATTGGTTAGTAACCAAATTGAGCAAATTTTATGTATAAAAGCGAGGTGTAAGGTGAGAGTTGAACAAGTTTTTTTCAGGTTGAAGTCTTGATGCTGAGGTGACGAAAGAGAGGTCTTGTTGAAGAGTTTTCAAATCATTCTTGCATATCAGAGCATCGTTACGCTGCCGAATTGCTTGAAGAATGGTGGTGCTATTGTAATCGATTTTGGAGTTAATCGGATCGGTCTCTCTATTGGAGTGGACCCGGAGACGTAGTCACATTCTATGACGAACTCCGTTATCAAGCGTTGTTTGCACTTCTCTTCTTCTCTCTCTTTCTGTCTCTCATTTCTTTTCATTCTGTTATAATCACCTTGATTACATTCTTTATGTTATTTCCTTAAGTTAATTTCATTTTAATTAACTTGAAATAATCATTGTAAAACATTGTAAAATTTTAAGCATTTAAATTGCAATCTAGTCTAGATCCTATACAGATCAAGTTGGTATCAGAGCAAGTTGGCTATTATTGCAGTTATTTGTTTTTTGAATGCTAACGAGATCCAAGATTCAGAAGGGTGAAGGCAAGCTCAAAGACTTTGATCCCGAGATCAGGAAGCGTAGAACATTTCCAAAGATGTCAGTTTCTGGAATGGAGGTTCCTGAAGAAATCAGTGAGCAGGAATTTCGAAGAGCATTCCTCGAGATGAAGGCTAAGGTGGATATTCTTTTTCAGGAGAGACAAGAACGGAAGGTACACGAAGAAGGTTCGTCGAAGCAAGAAGATTGCAAAGACAAGAAAGAGGAACAACATGGAGATGGTGGCAAGCAACCAAATCACCCCTTTTCTTCTTCTTCTCCTTCTCCATCTTCTCCTCATTCTATTTCTTCTAATCCTTTCAAGAGTGGGTATAAGCCTAAAATCAAACTTGATGTAAAATTTGATTTGCCTAAATATTGTGGTGAGCTTAATGCTGAGAAATTGGATGATTGGATTCACCAGGACAGAGGTCTACCGTAGAGTCCGTAACCCATAGATGATATTGGATAGGGATCCAATTAGCTACTCTTCGCTTAGGAGGCATGCCTTTAACCTCGTGGGAGAGTAAGTTCAAGGCAAAAGTTTCCACACACAAAGATGGTAGAGTCGGCTTTTAACTTGGGCGTAGCTTAACGCTCTTAAGAAGACCTTGTATTATATAAAGTAGCTTAATGATGGACTGCAAATGCTTTAGGGCAAGGGAGGCACAAATCATTCAAGAGTACACCCATGAATTCAGGAAAAGGGCTATTACTTTGAATGTTCCTTTGTACACCCAAGACACGTTGTTGAAGTACATAGGAGGTCTACATTCCTACCTTAGGCATTCTATCCTGGTTTTGAACCCTTGTAATCTGGATGAAGTGTTTGTTCAAGCTACACACTTAGAGTCAAGGGGTAAAGGATCTTTTATTGATAATGATGTAAAGAAATCTTCTAAGAATGCAGAGACAGGGAAAGGAAAGAAGGCAGCTACAGTTAAGAAGGATGAGAAACTTTCTTGCACTCATTGTGACAAGAATGGTCATGATGAAGATCACTGTTGGAAGTTGCATCCGGAATTGAAGCCTAAGTGGGCTCAAAGACGTAATCAGAAACAGAAGGGTAAGGATAAATCCATGAATGTTGTTATGGATCTTGGTTCAGATTCAGATGATGAGACTAAGATAACAGCGATGGGTCTAAAAGGTAAAGCTTCTATTTCTGGTGTTTCTGTTGCTAGTTGTGCTTCTTCTTCTACAGTTAATGATTTCTCTGAAGATGCAAAAAGGAATGAGCTTTTTCATTTAAGGGTTATGGCTAAGAACACTAAAATTGATGCACTCATAGATAGTGGATCTCAGGTGAATTTAATTTTAGAAAGTGTTGTAAATAACTTGGGATTAAGAACTACACCACATAAGAAACCTTATCCACTAGGTTGGATTTGTGAAAATGACAAGTTGCAAGTAACAAAACAATGCATCTTAAGGTTCAGAATCACTAGTAAATTTGTGGATGAAGTTCAGTTTGATGTGGTTCCACTGGATATTTGTGGGGTAGTGCTTGGTAGCCCTTACTTATATGACAGGAAAGCTATATTCTACAGGGAAAAGAATCATTATCACTTGTTTAAAGATGGCATTCAATACATTGTACATTCTCACAGGGTTAAGACTGATCAATCTTTTGCAAATACAGGGCAGTTAAAGAGGGTAATTAATGCAAGTAAAGAGTTAACTCTTATGTCTGTCAGTACAGGTGGTTCTACACTTGAACTTGGAGTAGCTAACCAGGATCAGATGTTGCAGGATGCACTTGCAGTACAGCATGAGAAAATGATTATTGAAAGCATTGATGGATCCTTGGGTAAAAATGTTCCTGTTGTAAAGGATTGATATGTTGTTGACTTGTTTTCTTTCATTTCTGCATTGGTTTTCAGCTTGATGCTAGTCAATTTTTGTTGGTTAGTGGCTACGACAATTGATGTAGAAGCTTATGGAAGTGATAACATAATGTTTATGTTCAACAACATTGTTGCAGTCTTTATTGTGCTTGTGAGCCAGGTTTTCAGATGTACAGAAGATACAGGACAAGTGGGGAGGCCAATTCCTCACTTATTGTCAGAATAAATGCCACTTTTGGAGGTCCAAAAGGTCTTTAGTGGGGAGGCCTGATTCGGTGGACATTTTTTAGTGAAAATTGAAGTGTCTCATTTTTCTCCAGAATCTGCACCATCAGAAAGATCTCAGCGTCCTGATTCCAACGCAACTCGAACGGAGCGAAAAGGAGTCCGTTTGCACGAAGCATGGCCACCAAACCTCGAACAAACCGATCGTGGGCATCCAGAAGCGAAAAAATGATGTCATCAAAAGTTGTCGGTTGGCCAAGTCGAAGAGCTCGGGTTTGCGACGCATTATGAAGGTGTTCGCTTTGGCCGAACCGACATCTGAAGCTCAACTTATCGTCAGTCAAAGATCGTGCTATGAAGGGTTGACTTTGACCGTACGGATGCTGACGTCAGCATTCCATACTGTACGGACTATGAAGTGGTTGAATCAGATTCTGACACGTGGCTTCCACATCAGCATTGTACAGACCAATCGGATCGTGACACGTGTTCGTCCGTACACAGTCAGCGGCACACATCATCGGCAGTGCACAGTCATTGTCCACGTCAGCATCCGAGTTGGCAGGACATGTCATCATCTAATCGGCAGACACGTAGGCACCCAGTCAACTCTGACAGCGAATCAAGTTCTGCCACGTGGCACCTCCTCGACATGCCACGTGGCTTGCGTCTTCCCTGCGGATGGTTAGGCGGTTTGGTTTGTATGTTATAAAAAGAGTTTGTTAGCGGGCGAATTCGAACCCTCGACCATCCGTGAGCGAGAATCCCGCCTTGCCATTGCACCAACTCCGTCATCCTTAACTGTGTAGAGCGGCAGTTTCCTTTTGTTATGTAACGGTCGGAAATTGGCTAAATAAAGCCAGCGGCCGGGGTTGAACCCCCGACCGCCAGCCTGTTAAAAGGCTTATCCACCAACGAGCCATCGAATGGCTTTGGATATATAGTTGGTGTCGGCTTGTATTCTCAACTGTTTCAAAGCCGAATGACCTTATTTTTAAAACAAACACTCCTAATTTAAAATTTAAACAAACTATAATCCTTTTTAAAGGATTTAATCAAACCTCCAAAGCCCGAAAATAAGAAGATTGAAGGGCTAAAATTAAAATTGGGAGATTTTTATGTAAGGGGGATTATTAAAGAAAATTTGTAATGATTTTTTATGCAAAATTGGGAGATTTTTGAAGATTGTTATGTATTTTGGAGAGATAAGGTGGATTTGGAAAATATTTTGTAAATCAATTGGTTAGTAACCAATTTGAGCAAATTTTATGTATAAAAGGAGGGTGTAAGGTGAGAGTTGAACAAGTTTTTTTTTCAGGTGATGAAGTCCTGATGCTGAGGTGACGGAAGAGGGGTCTTGTTGAATATTTTTCAAATCATTCTTGCATATCAGAGCATCGTTACGCTGCCGAATTGCTTGAAGAATGGTGGTGCTATTGTAATCGATTTTGGAGTTAATCGGATCGGTCTCTCTATTGGAGTGGACCCGGAGACGTAGTCACATTCTGTGACGAACTCCATTATCAAGCGTTGTTTGCACTTCTCTTCTTCTCTCTCTTTCTGTCTCTCATTTCTTTTCATTCTGTTATAATCACCTTGATTACGTTCTTTATGTTATTTCCTTAAGTTAATTTCATTTTAATTAACTTGAAATAATCATTGTAAAACATTGTAAAAGTTTAAGCATTTAAACCGCAATCTAGTCTAGATCCTTACACAGATCAGACATAGAGACATCGAACAAACATTGGAAAAGGTCTCATGGACATCCTAACAATGATATGTTGAGAGGACATAGAGGTATCGAGCAGACATTCTCAAAAGTCTCCCCGACATTATTGCACAAGTGTAAACACATGATATCAATGATACCAAGAGACATTGGAGAAAGGTGACCATAGGTCTCCTTAACATAAAAAATTCACATAGACATCATCAATAAATAACACCGCCGAAGGAAGAGATAAAGACATGTCAAGGAGACATATGCTTCTCGGCAAGAGATATCTACAAGTCTCACCGACAAAGGGAGGACCATAAGGGAAGAAAAATTAAAATTAAATATCAAAGAGACCTTGCAACATCAATGAGAAGAATGTAAATGTCTCTTAGACATTTCTCAAAAGATGGTGAATGGTATATTGAAGAGAGATATAGACATGATTAAAGTCTCATCAACAAAATATGAAATAATTATCATCAGATTGATTTCACAAATGAAGTCATCAAAGAGAAAACTAACTTTAATGTTCAAGTTGATAGGAAGGGTTGTGCAAGCACCATTTATGAACCAAAGTTGTCTCAACATGCTAAATTTTGATAAATACAGCCTCTAAGAAATTGAAATTCACTACGAATTCTGGCTAAGTATCTAGAGGAAAGAGTTGGATGAAGGTGAGTGTAGTGTTCTTTAATCAGCTCAATAACTAGGAACATGAATTCCTCTACTTAGGGATTGAACATCATAACTGGCAGTCATGACCTACTAAAGAACCTCATTTAATTATCAACCCAGGGACGTAAACTTGAAATGGGATAGCACAAGATATGCACTAATCACCCTTCTAGACATACATGATTCCTAAAATGCCTCATATTGGAATTTAAGTTCTAGAAACAATTTTACTGTTTAACTTTGCTTGGAAATGAAAAAATTGAAAGATAACCTATTCTACTCCTAGTGGCTGCAGGAACAGTTGACAGCTCTGTATTTCCACCAACTGCAGGAATAGTCACATTAACTTCTATAAAGGAAAATGCAGCTATTCTAACTTGCAGAATAAAAGTATGGACAGTTCCCTAAGTGGGCCCCCTTAGGTAGTGCCAAAAGCAGACAACATATTAGGTGAAAAAACTTCATAAGCTTTATTGATTCAATGTAAAACAAGTATATGGCACAATTTCTTGGCTAAATTTCTAAGACTGAAAGTGTGTTACAATAGCAATTTTCTTCTAGCCCCTTCTCTGAAGGAGAATGCACTATTTATTGAAAAACTAATCCTAACAACTAACCAACCTTCCCTTATAAAACAGGAGGTATTTATTACATTTAACCAACTTAAGTAAAGAGGTGAATGACAATGCAAGAACTAAGTCAAATTGGTTGAGTAGTTTTTAAAGCGCCATCATCCTGGATTCATGCACCATCAAGATGACTGGCCTAGATTTCTGGAACACTCTCCCTGCATGGCGGATGAGTTGAAACTGTCTCCTTATCTTTTGCTGTTGAACTAGTCTTTATGGATTTGGTCTTCAATTCTTCAAGTGGAAACTGAATTCCCTTTGTTCAATCATGGTACTTGCAAAATATCTCACCATCTTTTCCTAAGGAAGAAGGTTAGATCAACACGTTCATCCTTTAAGACAATCCATTAGTTTATTCATTCATTCATTAAGTATTAAACTAAGGCAAAAAAAATTTCAAATATGGCTGCAGGAAGCTTTGGTAGTGGAGGCTGCAGGAAGGTTTATGATCACAAAAGCCATAAAGTATTTATCAGACTAATAAAACATTAAAGGTAATAATCATGGGACTTCTTATCATAATATACTCATCATATTTAAGTCATAAAAAGGTCTATATCTATCCCATAAACAAACTAAATGTTTGTTTTAGCATAATAAAAACAACAAAGTTTTTATAAAAGTATGATCAAAATGTGCCAAAGATTTGGCTCATCACTCCCCTCAACCAACTACTTGCTGGATCCTTCAACAAGTCTATCATTCCTTCTTCTGGAAAAATCTCTCAGATCTACACTTAGTTGCTATCCACATTCGCTATTATGAAAACTCCAGAAGTGAGCTCGCATTGCCTCTAGCCTTTGCCATCTATTATCTTCAGAATTTCTGTTATAAGTGCTATTATCCCCCTGTATAGCCAATAATGGCCATAGGAGAATAGGTGGCTGCAGAACCAAGGGCAACCAATTCTCCTTCTTTGTTCTGGAATTCCTCATGTACCTCTCTGCCCCTGGTTGCTGCATACAAGGTATTCAGAGTATGTGGTTCTGCTTTCTTTAATTGAAATGAAAGATGCTCCCATCTGTTTTGAATGTGCAGGGTTGCAGCATTAAAATCACTGTTTATAATTTGAGAGTATTGAGAAAATACCTCTTGTCTTAGAGGCTCAATCAGTGGTCTAGCTCTTTCATCTCTCCACAATTTCTTCCAATCAAAGTAAATACCCATTCCATTTCTAGATTCATCTCTTACATACAATGGCATATTTACTTCATCATGCATATGGCTATCAAATTGTTCTCCTGTGCTTATTTCATTAGTGATCCAGGAGATTAAAGTGCTGATATGAATATCACTGACATAACATAAGGGATTCCATTCCTTATCCTGGGATACAGCTAAATTGTGTAGGTAAAATTCACATAGGAGGTTCCTGATGTGCAGAGGTGAATCCCTGTATGCTTCATAAAATTCCTCAGGGGTATCCAAAGAAGGATTCTTACCTTTCTAGATTCTAATTACTTGGAAGTTCAAATACAACTCCTTGAGATACATTGTGTAGACAAGCGAAAGTACATGACATTGCATCAGTTGTGGAACCAGCTCTACCAACTTGTTGAGAGTGTCTTTCAAGTTAGCAATTTCTAGATTCTTGTTTTGGATTACCCTTTGTAGTCTCTCAATTTCAAGTGTAGAAGTAGTCTGTTGTTGCTGAGGCTCTTGAAAACATGCCATTCCTACAACAAAGTTTGTGACATGGAGTGGTGGTCTATGATTATGACATACCGCAGGTGTCTCCTGTAATTCTTCAAACACATCCACCTTACCTTGCTCTTCTTCTGATGGAAATACAACCTGCTCTTCTTCCTTCTCATCACATTCCATATCTTCATGTAGCTACTCTGCAATGGCAGCCAATTTATTCAAGTCAGCCCCTTCAGGTGTACTCATAACCTCCTTGGTAACAGGTTTTTCTCTCAATTTAGGATTGGAAGGCGGCATGGCAGGAGTAGTATTAAGTGATTGGTAGGCTGCCTGGTTCTGGAGTCTAGAGCTCCTTCTTATGGAAGTAGGAATTGTTTTATGCTTTTTGGAAGGTTTTGTTGTAGGAACAGAGAAGTTTCCCTTTTTCTTCCTTTTTACAGGCCCAGGGGTTGCTTCAACATGTGGCTTTCCTTTCCTATCCTTGGGGGATGGCTCATGAATTTTGATAGGACCTTGTGCCAGCTGCTTGGGAGTTCTTTTAGAAAGAGGAAAATCATCCTATGAATCAGATGATTCCTGAGGAAAGGACATAGCAGCAGAGGTTTGGCCTACGGACTAGGAGTTTCGTTGCTTAAAGGTAAGAGGTTCACCCCTAGGTAATACATTTTGAATTTCAGGGTTGAATTGGACTGTGAATTCCTCCCAGGTCATTCCTAATGCATCTTGAATAGATTTTTCAACAAGTAATTTAATAAGGTAGTGGTGAGATACAAAGTTAACCCTACCCTTTTTAAATTCAGCAGCACTATTGGATAGAAAATTGTAAAGAAAGTCAAGAATATTCATCAACAATCCATGGCGCAAATGAGAGAAAAGTTTGAAGTGATGAGAATGCAGGACTGAAAACCTACCTTCATAGGTTATGTATTTGATGATATATCCTTCTCATGACACCCAGTCCTGTGGTCGACTCATTCTTTGTGCACCTTGCTTGTCTACCTGTAGAGGAGGGTCATTTAGCTGAGTGAACTCAGCCCAGGCACTTCTTACATCTCTTCCTCTAGGAAATGGTTCTCTGACTTGAGGTAATCCCGTTACCTCAGCAATTCTATCAATTGATGCATTTACTGTTATGCCTCTAACCTTTGCTTCGCCATCATGAAATGTCCTTGTGAATTCCTCTGCAATGTCTGTATTAAAAGTTTCGAGCTTTAGGAAGTAATTAAGCCACCCATACTGTTTGAATAGTGGCACATGCAGCACATCCTGCAACAAGGCATTATGGTCTGTAGGCTCATGCCGAATCGATTGACCTCCCATTTCCTTAGTTTTTTGTAACTAAATTCATTAAACAATGCTCACCTATCTTTTCCAGCATAACTTCCTATAACCTTATTAGTGAACCCTTCTGCAATTTTACAGCACTTTGCCCCTCCCCTCAACCAAAACTTTTGAACCTCTTTCAAAAGTGATAGAAAAATAGGGAAAACAATTTAATCATGCAATCTTTTTAGGAAGAGTAATCATGGATAAGCGGAATACATGTAGGTTCATTATTGTAGGAAGGATAGACTTGTTTGAGGGTTATTATGGCGGCGATAATAAGGACGTGGCAGAGTAAGATCATAGAAAAACATGCTCAATCGTGCAAATGAGCCAAATGAAATGGCAACCATATAGAAAATTATTCGTGCTAATTAATACTAAATTAAATGTAATAAATAAAGTAACCGAATTAATCTTAAAGTGAAGTGGAGCGTACCTAGAGAGAATCGTCGTAATTATCTGATATGGCCTCCTTCTTCATTGCAATACGTGACACAGAGAAATGTGGATGATATGGGAAATGACAGGTGGATGATGTGGAAGAGAGAAAATGAGTACGGATTGTGGATGAAGTGAATGAATGGAATGGGGATCTTATTAGATAACCCCTTTATTATGATTTGGTATGCATTTTTATGCATGGCTCGAGAATTTGAGCCTAGGCTCAATTCCTTTGGCTACAGGATCACTGCTATCCTGCTCAATTTTGAACTGTCTCAGAAATGTTTCCTTGTCAATGGGTTTAGAATAGAGCTTGAGGCGATGCCCATTGACTAGTAGCTTGAATTAGACCTCATCAATGGTCCTTAATTGAACAGCACCATTGGTGAATACCACCTCTATCTCATATGGACCCAACCATCTGGTTTGTAGTTTTCCTGGACTATCCTTATATCGTGAGTCATAAAACAAAGCCCAATCTCCTGGTTTGAATTTCTTTTTCTTGATGTATTTATCATGCCACCTTATTCTCTGATTTTGTATCATCTCAGTGTGTTGTAGGGCATTCTTTTGGAGCTCATCCAGAGCATTGAGCTGCATGACTTTGTCCTTTCGTGCATTTGTTAAATCCATTTCCATCTCTAATGTTGTTCTTAGAGTCTTATGTTCAAATTCTATTGGCATCATAGCTGTTTTACCATATACCATTTCAAAAAGTGTATATCTTGTAGCAGTCTTCTAGGTAGTATGATAGGCCCATATAGCTTTTGGTAATCTTGCGGCCTAGTCCTTCCTATGCAAATCTATAGTTTTAGTCAAAATGGCCTCAATGTCCCTATTGGTGACCTCAACCTGGCCATTGGCCTGGGGGTGATAAGGAGTTGATTTCTTGTGCCGTATATTGTATTCATTTACTAAGACTGTGATAAGTGTAGAAGTGAATTGTGCTCCTTGATCTATCACAATTTCCCTAGGGACACCAAACCTCATGAATATTTCCTCATATAGGAATTCAGCTACTTTATTATCCCTAGCATGTTTCATAGGTTTAGCCTCTACCCATTTTGTCACATAATCTATGCATACAAGGATGTAGGACTTACCATTAGAAGGTGGATCAATTGGTTCTACAAAATCCAGTCCCCATTTGTCGAAGGGTGTAACAACAACTTGTGGAAATAGAGGCATCTGATCAATCAAGTTGTTCTTCCCATCCTCTGGCATCTGTCACATCTCCTTGTATATTTGGTTGCATCTTTATGCAAAGTTGGCCAATAGTAACCAATATTTAAAATTTTCATTGTTGTTCTTTTGGCAGCAAAATGTCCACCACACAGGGCATCATGGCTTGCATGCAGTATATCATGAGTGTCCTCCTCTTGTACACATCTCCTCATAACTTGATCTGGCTCTATATAAAACATGCAATCTACAATCTAGGAAAATTTAAAGCTTTTCTCTATCAATAATCTCTTTTTCTTAAGGGAGAAGTGAGGAGGAGTTCTTCCTGCAACCAAATAATTTGCTATGTCGGCATACCATGGGTGAATAACCTTGATTGCAAATAGGTGCTCATCAGGAAAGGAGTCTTCAATAAGCACAGAGTCATCTTGCCTTTGAATTCTAGAAAGGAAATTAGCAAACTACATTTGTTTCTTTACCTAGATTGTGCCCATAATTGTACTGTCACCCCAAGATCAACAATAACCATCTTGTTAGTCTCCCAGATATTGAACTTTTGTTCATGAGATACTCAGATTGTCAGAAAGACTGGCAGGACAACATTCCATAACCTGATGTAAATGCCCAAATTTATCAAGGCATAGATGATTGCCAACATTTCTTTTCAGAACAATGGCTTGAATTTTAGCTCCTTTGCATTTCTTGCTTATGTAGTAGAGTGCATGTTCGGTTGAACCACCCTTTTCCTAACACGTACTCCACGGCATGTATCCCCGATGCATTAGTATGAATATGAAATGGAAGCACTAATCAGGTCCTATAATAGTGCTCATGTAAGGGGCACCTTTAAAACCACACGCTTTTTACATTCCTCCTGCCTAAAAATCTACATCTTTCCCTCTAGACCGTGATAAGGGCCCTTGTTTGGCTGAAGTCCTCGATGAATCTTCTATAGTATCTAGTGGCTCTGTTTTGGCTTCTTTCTTCTTGGTAGGAAGGGTAGATTAGAGATGACTCAATCTAGTAGGATCAACTGTATTCCTCAAGTAGAGGAAATACACATAGTGACCAAGCACTATTCCTCCCGGTGATCAACAAGGAAGGAATTTCTTTTAATTATTCAACTATAGGTTGTGATCTTCTTCACATCTCTGTAGGTAAATTTCTTCACAGCCAGAGCCCTAAAATGTTTCATCAGCAAGTGGGGCCAGTGTCATCCATGTATATTTCCATGCACCGCAAGAGATATCCAGAAGATACTTTAAGGACTTTCCTTCCTGAAAGCTGGGCAGTGTGCATTATAGAGACAAAAAGGAAAATTGGATTAGAAAACATTCCCAAGGGCATGTAAAAGTAGTCTTTTCTTGATCCTCAGGAGCAATCTTGATTTTATTGTACCCACTGAAACCATCTAAGAATGAGAAGTACTTTTTCCCAGCTAAATTATCTAGAACTTGATCAATGAATGGAAGAGGAAAGTAATATTTCTTTGTTGCCAAGTTGAGCTCTCTATAATCTACACATACCCTCCATTTTCCTTTCTAGGAATAACAAACGCAACAAAACCCTAATGAACTATCTCAGAGATCGCAGGATAAAGCCAGTCAAGTTAAACATTTTCTACAATTTTTCTTTAACAATTTCTCTCAAAGCTGGATTGATTATTCTTTGAGGCTGCCTGACAGGTTTGAGCTCACTGTTAATGTATATGCGATGTGTATAGAGTTGTGGGTCTAAACCCTTCATGTCACTATAGTCCCAAGCAAAAGCTAACTTATGACTGGTAAGTATTTTGACCATAGATTCTTGTTGCTCAATGGTGAGGTTTTTATTGATGTTCAAGGTTTTTCCTACAGCTACTTCAACTTGGGAGGTCAAGTCTACCATAGATACTTCAATTAGAAATGGAATTTTTACCTCATGGGGTAGCAAGGTGTGTAAGCAGTCAATTGTTGTAGAATAATGAGCTGATGTAGGCGAAGGAAGAATGCCTCAGAAGGAACATGGATTTTTTTCACGAAAAGTATCTGGCACCATAGTTTTTCAACAGATATTGATAGTAGGGAGATTCTCTTCTTTAAAGTAAACAGCGCCTCCCAGAACGTCATTAACAATAATGGTTCACTTCCTCATCTTTATCCCAAATTTGGCTGAACAACCTCTCCTGCATCAAGTTAAATGTAATGAGAATAGAGGGCAAACTTTTGTGTGCTAAAACTCATTTAGATATTTTCACCATGTTACCCACGTGAACTCACAAACTTACTAAGCATCAACAGAGTCACCAAGGCCTTCCTAGTATGTGATAGGTATCCTCCCAATGATTCCTTTGGATAAGAACATAAAGTTAGTAGGGTACCCCAGAACTACAGACTACAAGGTTCTTCAACTACCCCATCAGGTTTGACAGTTGAGCTATCAGCAAGCTATAATATTGTAGGTGTAGTCCTTAGGGCTGAAATATTAAGTTTTACAACCAGGTACTTTGTCATGATATTGATAGCTCCACCAAGATCCACTAAAGCATTCTTAATTTGCAGCCCATTAATATTGATCTCCACAATAGGGCTTGCTGGATCTAAATATTTTGGGATGCTAAGCTTCCCTACCATTAAGGAGAGAGTTGGCCTCCATGGACATGGAGGTTTGAGGGCCTTTTTCTTTTCTTTCCTCCGCTTCTTCCAAACATGCCTCCTGATGGTCTTACCAGATAGGTAACTTTGATTTCTTTTGAACAAGGGAATTTTCACTAACATATATGTTTTTATCGGTCAAGGATGTCATGTTCCTCTTGTTTTTTACATTTTCACCCTTCCAACCTTGTGGGAAAGGAGGGGACACTTTATCAGATGCCTTAGGTAATGATGGAATCTAAATCTGAACTGGCTCATTTGGTTGGGCTTGGTCATTGGTATCTTCTTCTTGGTCAGTCTCCTCAGATGGAAATTCTAAGATTATGGGAGGAGATGGTGTGGGTAGCACAGTTCCTAAGATGTAAATTAATATTATTCAGGTTAAGAGTATAGGCAGGCTGATGATTAGGATCAGCAAAATAGACTTGTTGTTGCTACTGCAGTTGTTCGTTATTTGGATTGGATGCTACCTAAGCAGGAAGTTGGGTTGGCTTTGGATTCTGACCTTGATTAGCTGCAGGAGGTGGCATAATGGATTGCTGCTGCGGTTGTTGCAGGTAACCAGTGGGTGGATTTGACCATTGCTGGCCTCCTCTCCATTGGTTAGACTGCTGCCAATTCCCTTGCGAAGGCTGCCACTGATTTTGCTGTGGTGATTGCCAATTCCCTTGTGAGGATTGCCAACGGTTTTGCTGGGCATTTGGCCAAGGGTTATTCCATTGAGGTTGGGAGTATGGCCCATAGTTTGGAGGATACTAGTTTTGCCATTGACTATTATATGAACCAAAATTTTGCAAAGGGTCCTGAGGCATACCTTGTTTTGGGGCCCATAGCCTGCGCTGAGCCACAAAGAACACTTCCTCCTCTCCTTCAATGGTTTTGAATTTAGTAGGGAGATGATATACCTCCAAATTGGCCACTTTTTTGCATTGGTAGTCTTTCTTTCTTTATCGACAGTGGGGGCAATATTCAGCTAACATTGCCTCAGCTTCCTCTTTCTTCCTTCTAGCTTGCATAGTATCCAGTTGAGTAGCTACATCATTAATGATATCCTGCTTGAAGTCGGACAAGAGATTGGTAATCTCCCCTTTAGATACTCCAGAACCACTTCCTTTTGTAGAAGAAGGTCTAAACCCCCTTCCCTTCTTTACAACTGCTCTGGAGTAATTGAAATAGATTTTCTTGATATCATCCCAATCACTTTGGGTGACATCACCTCTTGCCATGAGGTCAAGGGCCTCCATGCAAGTATCATTGACTCCTCTTAAGAAGAGAAGTTTTTTGGATTTCACATTCAGCTCATGATGAGTATTCTTCTGCACACTAAACAAGAATCTTGACACATAATCCACCAAGGTTTCATCCTCCTTTTGTGACATTTTAAAGATGTCATCTCTTCTAAGATCATTTCCTCTACAATACTCTTTATATTTACTCAAGAAAAAAGTCTTCATTTGATCCCAAGTGTTAGCTACATTACTTCCCAATCCCATGAACCATCTCAAGGCTGCCTCCTTAGAGTAGAGGGAAACAATTTCAGCTTGTGTTCTGAGGTTGTATAGTCATAGCTTCTATAGAGGATGTCAAATTCAAACAAGAAGGTATGAGGGTCCTCAGTAATAAGTCCATAGAACTTTGGCAATAAGGAGGCAGGAATGTTCTTGAGGTTATTATTGACTTGTAGGTTAGAGATTGGAAATGGAAAAATAGGATTTTCCATTCTTGGTTGTATTCTTGGATTAGCTCTTGGTTGATGAACTACAAGAACAAGTGGATTATTTGATTTAGTTCCTTCAGCTAGGTTAGAGCTTGGTTCAGAGGAAGAAAATGAAGTAACTAAGTCTTGGACAACATCCTCATATGGGTCATCTTGGAATAGGTTCGGTTCAATCTCTTCAATATCTATGCTCCCAAGAAGGAATCTGGCAAATTGGTTTCTTCTTCGATGCATACAGCAAAAGTAAACTAACTATGGAGATGTTGGAATGCAAAATTCTAAACTAAAAGTAGTAAGAATAAAATCTTAAACTCTTTACTAGCATGCCTAAAATAGGTTATTAGTTTGACACCATCCTTGACAACGGCACCAAAAATGTAGTGTTCTTTAATCAGCTCAATAACTAGGAACATGAATTCCTCTACTCAGGGATTGAACATCATAACTGGCAGTCATGACTTACTAAAGAACCTCATTTAATTATCAACCCAGGGATGTAAACTTGAAATGGGACAACACAAGATATGTACTAATCACCCTTCTAGACATACATGATTCCTAAAATGCCTTATACTAGAATTTAAGTTCTGGAAACAATTTTACTGTTTAACTTTCCTTGGAAATGAAAAAATTGAAAGATAACCTATTCTGCTCCTAGTGGCTGCAGGAACAGTTGACAGCTCTGTATTTCCGCCAGCTACAAGAATAGTCACATTAACTTCTATGAAGGAAAATGCAACTATTCTAACTTGCAAAATAAAAGTATGGACAGTTCCCTAAGTGGGCCCCCTTAGGTAGTGCCAAAATCAGACAACAGATTAGGCAAAAAAACTTTATAAGCTTTATTGATTTAATGTAAAACAAGTATATGGCACAATTTCTTGGCTAAATTTCTAAGACTGAAAGTGTGTTACAATAGTGATTTTCTTCCAGCCGCTTCTCTGAAGGAGAATGAACTATTTATTGAAAAACTAATCCTAACTACTAACCAACCTTCCCTTATAAAATGGGAGGTATTTATTACATTTAACCAACTTAAATAAAGAGGTGAATGACAATGCAAGAACTAAGTCAAATTGGTTGAGCATTTTTTAAAGCGCCATCATCCTAGATTCATGCACCATCAAGATGACTAGCCTAGATTTTTGGAACACTCTCCCTGCATGGCAGATGAGTTGAAACTGTCTCCTTATCTTTTGTTGTTGAACCAGTCTTTATGGATTTGGTCTTCAATTCTTCAAGTGGAAATTGAATTCCCTTCCTTCAATCGTGGTACCTACAAAATATCTCGCCATCTTTTCCTGAGGAAGAAGTTTAGCTCAATACATTCATCCTTTAAGACAATCCATTACTTTATGCATTCATTCATTAAGTATTAAACTAAGGAAAACATTGTTTCAGATATGGCTACAGGAAGCTTTGCTAGTGGAGGTTGTAGGAAGGTTTATGATCACAAAAGCCATAAAGTATTTATCAGACTAATAAAACATTAAAGGTAATAATCATGGGACTTCTTATCACAATATACTCATCATATTTAAGTCATAAAAAGGTCTATATCTATCCCATAAATAGACTGAATGTTTTTTTAGCATAATAAAAACAACAAAGTTTTTATAAAAGTATGATCAAAATGTACCAAAGATTTGGCTCATCAGTGAGCAACTCAGAATTTTTGGCACTCATTCAACTAAGTACATCTTGGCTCAGCTAAACATAATTTTTTGAAGATAGCTTGAAGTACAACATAGTTAGGGTTAAAATGGATAAAACCCCAGAGAAAACAAGAGAAAAGAGGCAAAAACCAAGAAAGTAGGCCACTTAATCAAGACTTAATAGATCAATGTCCCAGGTCTAGTACACAAGCAAGAAAAATAGCTCAATTGAACCCATCATGTGAGACCCTAGAGGAAAATCACAAGAATTTGGGAGATGTGTGCACTCCGCATAGCAGTTATGATTTGTTTATCTATCACTATAGGAAGAAGTACAAATATAGCCCAATTTTAAACTCATGGAACCTGAACTTAGAAAAACTTGTGATGCCCAATTTTTTTGTGAACGTAGAACTAATTAAAGCACTAGAAAAGAATTATAATCCCAAAATGAGGGAAACTCACTTGCATGATGGGTTGCAATTCATGATTATAACACAGGATTATATTTGTATGGTTTTCCAATTGGACACCTCCCTAAAGATGAAATTGTGGATGAGAGACTTGTTGGAAGAATATCGCTCGATGGATACAAGATATAAGAGGTGGAAGCTACCTCTTCACAAGCACAAAGGTCCATGAAATCAACCTAAGAGATCTGCTAGTAATGAAAGGCCTCCATTTTCTATAGATTTGTTTGAAAAGTATTATCAATACACATACTATTCATCTGGCCAAGTCTCGAAGTTGAGGCCCCTGCTAACATGACTATAACTCCTACAGTTCTTGTTGCAGACATTCAAAGCCAAGATTCCAGGCCCTATGACTATGCAGATTATTTATCTAAGGCCATTAACAGTGCTCTTAACACTATTAAGAACAATAGTGAAGCAATCAACTTCAATCACTATTCACTTCTTATGCATATGATACTATATGAAGGGAAAGTAATAGGAATATGGGGAGAAGAATTGAGAATAAAAGATTTATATGGTGATGGGAATTCAAGAATAGTGCAAATGTGGACATCCATTTGGAATAGTAGATGTGGGAGGTCCCACTAATTGTACTTTGAAGAAAATTTTGTCAAACCCTTATACAAATTGCTTGGCCACAAATGTGACTATAATCTATCCCCAAAAGTACAAAGGTTCCTCCAACCAAAGGAGAAGGGTCATGAAGGGAAAATAGATCGCAATCGGGGAGATTGGTATGAGTTTGTAGATTGCACTATCATTAGAGTATATGGATTTGAGGCAACTCCATATCTACTACCTAAAATTGTGCCAAATAGAGTTACATATCTTGAGATCATAAAAAAATTGTCTTATTTAGCCTTCATGCATTTGAAAATCTATGGAAGGAAAACTTCATGCCTTCCACTCTGTTTGTTTTGTTCCATGTCGATGATGTCATCAAGAACTGTGAGGAAATTCAAGTGATCATGAGAACAAATGCATACAATAGAATTGTTATGGCTAGGGCCTTGAGAATGAATACTAACCCATCCTATGTGGAAGCCTTTCATGAAATTGAAGATCTTATGGAAAGAGTTGAGAAATTGCTCTTGCATGAAGAATAAATAATAAAGGATGTACCTTTGGTGGCATTTGTAAGGAGAAGAAATGTTGGCTCTAGGAGGCAAGCAGAAAATATAACACCATTGGGCCATTTGTCACCATATCCTATTCCAGAGATAATATTTTCAATTGACACCCCAATCATGGTTGAAGATGATACTAAGGGGGAAGAAGAGGTCACATAGATCAACACTCCTATCATTATGAAATATGAAATTCCATTATAAAGGAGTGTGATTACTTTTCAAGCTTCTAATGAGCTATTTGATTATGTGATACATCATGCCAGTTAGGAATTCATTGCAAATGATGCATTTGTCTAACTTCTAAATTTAAGGCTTTCATCTATTAGTATAAAGGAAAGGTTGTAAGGTAAAGGCTAAAATAAATTGACACTAAAAAGGAATCATATGCTTTGAAATAGCTTCAACATGAAATTGATAGAGAGATGAAAAACATGACTACTAAAAGAGGAAGAGAATTTTTGCAAGAAGTTGGGGCTATACTCCTTGCAGGATGGGATATCAGTTCAACCATTGTATTTTATATCCTTTTGAAGAGAAAGAATAAAATTTTACACTTGATAGATGAAGTTGATGATAAGATCTACACTAGATCTAGGTATAATCCTGATAATACTACTTTACAGACATGGCCACTTTACCCACCAAGCCAAAATCTCTCCCTTGTTGATCATGATAATATTTTTGGACATATTTTGGTACAAAGAGTAGGAGAGATAGATCCTATGGAAACTGCTGATTTGAATGTGAATGTGGAAAAGTTCACAAAGGCTCAAATTCACAAACTTTTAAGGGATAACAAGGGACTGATAGAAGAGAATGAAAGGTTGAAACAAGAGTTGATCAACTACAAAGATAATTTTCCTTCTTCCTCAAGGCTTTATTCCCCATTGGTTGAACATGAAAGAATGATGTTGGAAGTAATGTCACAAACTACCTACTAGAAATGTAGACATGAGAAGGTTTAGAAGGAACAAGAAGAGCTAAAAGGAAATATCAAGACCACTATCCTTAAAATGGCATTAGAAATTGTTTGTGTGAGATTTGAAGATATGTATAATTATGCTTAACAAGTTTGGAATATGACAAAACATATGCAACACTACTAGAAAACACTAGATTGAGTGAAAAAATGAAAGAAGTGGAGTCTCACATCATAGAAAAGGAGGATAATACTACTATTCTACAATAATACGAGGAGATCATGAAAGCACATAAAGACTTCCAAAACATCTTGACACATGAGTTAAGTGACTTTAGTCAGCCACTGAGTATGACCTTTCCCAACTTCTTTGAGGAAACATAATTGAAAGATCAAGATACATGCAAGGATGAGACATCCCAATATTTACTATTTGTTCTTGATGCAATCAATAATGAAGATGAGGTGCTTAAGAAAAAACATCAACAACTTGGAATAATCTTCAAATTGGAATATTCCATGAAATATATTATATATAATGCAGACACTCATGCCAAAAGTGGGTACATTGAGCATTTATCAAACGTTAACTCATTCATTGCACAGTCCAAGTAAGAGAGGAGTAATAGGGAATAGAGTTTGATAATTTTGGATTCATGATCATGGTTCATGGGCCTTGAATAGATCTTAGGTGATCACAAGCACATGCTGGAGATTAATAGACTGTAGTGCATCCACCAACAAAATCTCAATATTTTTATGTTTATGCTAATTTTTTTTTAGTTATGAAGTGATGTGACTTTTTGTAAATGGGCCTAAAGCTTGTTGCTTCCCATAAAAATAGGGAAAGCAGGACCCAATTTTGAGATCATCATCATCATATCATATTCCATTCTGCTAGAGTAGGAATTAGTAAGAAGATAGATTGCATAATCCATCCATCCATACCATATTAAAAGACTTATGTTATAATGCTTATATTTTGAAGTAATACAATGGAGCAAACTATTTATAAATTGTAATCCATTTTCAGTGTTCAATTATTGTGTCAATTTTCATGCTTATCTATTAATTTATTGTCTCCAAAGTGGTCTTTTCAAGTTATTTAAGTCTGCAATATTTATTAGAACACGTTTTCTATTACTATGTGGATGCTTTGATTGGTTTCTAGTTGGTGTGAATTAAAATCCTTTCAAATAGTTTACTTGATTTGATCCCTATCCAAGGTTAAAATCCTTTTAAATAAGTTTTTTTGATTGGTTTCCATTAACTTAAGAATTAAAAGTCCTTTCATACTTTCATAGTAACTTGAGGGGATATCACTGGGATTATTAAAGAAGAACACTATAATAAATATACTTGCACATTTGCACAAGGTGCAGACATCTCAAGCACCTAGTAATTCGAGTTAAGATGAATAATAGTTTTACTTATCTTGCAAATCTATATGCATAATCACCATCCACTCATCCACTTTTTTCACCCAATAGGAGTAGGCACTGGTCATACTTAGGATATTACATACAAAATACAACTCACAATATTGAATTTTTAACTACGCTCAATAGGAATTAACCATCAAATCTCTGTATCTGCTCCACCTTCGCGTGTCATAGTGAGTAGATTGCTCAATCTAGGAACCACATCCAACTTTAAATATGCCTTATTGTTCAGGTATACCCGCCTAGGTCTGGTAAAGCCTGAAGAGTAGGAGGTAATCAACTTTGTTTTCATTCAATAGGAATTAACCATACAAGCTTTGCATCCTCTCCTCCTTCACATGCCATAGTGAGTAGATTGCTCAAATTGGGATCCACATCCAACTTTAAATCTGCCTTATTGTTTAGGTATACCCTCCTAGGTTTGGCAGAGCCTGAAGAGTAAGAGGTAATCAACTTTGTTTACCTCATTCTTGGGCCAAAGGTGCAACATCTAAGAAACTAGATACAACATTCAACAATCAAGAGAATTTCTTTGAACAACCACCTACATTACATAATAGCTTTAACCCATTACATGGGTTATAAAATCATGAAGATATTCTATGTAAGGATTTCCAAAATTGACTAGGACAAGCAAACAATATTCATCATGTCTACCTCAACATTGATCCACAAAAAATAGAGGAATTTTTTGCCCAATTAGAGGAAGAAGGGGAATAAATACAAAGGGATTATGATTAGAGATTACCATCACAACAAGAAGGAGAAGCCCAACATGCCTCTACAAGTCATTCTTTTCTTGTTAATAATTTTAAGGGGATGACTACTCAAGAAATAAAAGATTACATATAGTGGCAAGAAGAAGAGCTCAAGGAAAGATAACATCTAATAAAAAGGATTCTTGATTTGAGTCAACAATTGTCCCAATTAGATGTTAATGCACCAAAACCACCCAAATATATTCCACCTCATAAATAGGGAAGCAATACCAATACAAAAGGGTCATCCCAAAATACACATGGTCCTAGTTCTTCAAGAACACCCCATAACACAGTTGGAAGAACAAATCAACCTATTCAACATCATATACCACAAAATCCACCATGACAGAATACCAATATTCCACCACCTGGACAATAATACATTCCACACCATCATGTCCCATAGTAGTACCCTCCACATAATCCCCAACAAAATGTGTACAAACAGCCTCAACAAGGATATCAGTATTACCCCATTACACCACCTCAGAATCGATACCCACAAAAACCCGTGAGCATAAGCAAAAAAATTTATCTATCAAGATACCAATTCTATCCATGTCCAATTGATAACAACTAGAGAAACATTGTTCCCAAGTTCATAGGGAATAATGTCACAATAGCTAAAGAACATATTCGAAATTTAAATTCCTTTGTGCAAGACATAGGCATGGAACATGAAGATGTGAATATGAGGTTATTCATGATGTCCCTAATTGAAGAGGAAAGAGATTGGTTTAACAGTTTGTCTGATGCTTCAATCACCTCTATAGCATACTTTCAGAATCAATTTTTGGGGCAATATGGAAATCAATTTTCCCTTGAATATCCACTACATGAACTAATAAGTATTCATAAGCACTAGAATGAGTCATTATATGATTTCAATCAAAGATTATCCAAGCTCTATAATAAAATACCACATGGATCCAAATTGACTGATTTTGTAGCTTTGAGTATTTACCTAAAGGTCTTTGATCCAAAAATGGGATATGAGCTCAAAAATAGGTGCCCTAGAAGTTTTACTGATGCACAAAATGCAGCCTTAACCATTGAAAATAGTAGAAAGGATGCAAGCATCACTAGAAAAAGGGACAACCTTAGGATCCCACAAAAACCTAACCCTACCCAAAATAGATAGGAGAATCAATATAGAAATGAAATACTAAGACTAAATGGCATGCCCTACAATACTACTTGGAAATATGGAAAGCCAATATAGCAAGATAAAATTAGAAGGAGATTCATGACCCCTTGAAGAAGCATGGAGCACATGCACTAGACGCTACACCATGGTGTTCACTTTTCCTTAGACCCCATGACCTTGAACATTGTGCAGTAGCTTAAGCTTGTTAAGATGAGTGGTCACAAGAGCAGGATAGGGATGGTCACATTGTAAACATGCTAAGATGGAGGTATTATCAAAATGAGGAAGGATATTCTTCTTTTGAAGAGGGATATGAATATAATTTTGAAAATTAGAAACATAATGTGAATATGGAGCAAGAGGTGTTTTCTAATCAAGAAGAAAACCTACAAGCGGTGGCATATACATACAATGCAACACATCGGTTTCAGCTGAGAAATCCAATAGAGGAAGGAAAGAGGGCTATCACGACAAAAGATGTAGTTGATGAAAAAGGGAAGAGATACAATTTGAGAAGTAAGCCCATAAATGGAGATCAAGGGACACCGTGAAGCATGTTCATCAAAGAATAGAAGAACAAGGAGAGTGTCCCATCTAATCAAAAGAAGGGTGAAGTAAAGAAACCTCAGAAATATTCTCAAAAGGAGAATGCAGACATTGAACTTGAGAAAACAATAAAAGATGACAAAGTCCAAAATGAAGGGGAAAGAAGTACTAAAACTAAGAAGGTTGAACAAGGGATCATTATTTGATATAGCTCAAGAATTGGCTTAGACAAAAATGATAGTTCCCTTAATGGATCTAATGAATATTGATGAATTTAGAGATACAACCCTCAGAATGACCACCAACACATCCAAAAATAGAAGGATCGGAGGAAGAAAGTAAATGTTGTGGAAAGGGAAAGTATGAAGGCACCAAAAGTATATTTGGGGGATACACTCACAAAAAATTCTTCCCAAATAGATCCATTTTAAACTATGTTGGTGATTAACAACAAGTTGGTGAAGAATTGTATGATTGACTCAAGGGCAACAATCAACATCATGCCCATGGCTGTCATGAAAGAGCTAGGTTTATGGGTAAATACTACATATGGGAAATGTTATGCCATTGATAATAGATCAGTCCCTATAGTAGGAGTAATATGGGATGTAGAACTGAAGCTAGCATCCTATCTAGAGGAAACATACAAGACATATATTACTATGGTAGATACTCCCCCTTACTATGGAATGTTACTATCAAGGCAATTGATAGCAGCAATTGGTGACAATGTTCAGTTAGACTTGTCCTATGCCATGATTCCTATGAATGGGAAAGAAGCCAAATTATATAGGGAAACTAGTTCTAAACATGTCATCAAACTATTTGAACCCAATCAAATGAATTGCTTCTATGATGTTAACTTGGGGAGTTTTAGAATTGAACACTCAAACCCTAAATTATTAAAGATAGATCCAATTGCTAGGAATGTCTCCAAGAATGAACATGGTATATGGTGAATGTATTTTGATTGATCCTGTAGTAGAGAAGGAAATGGAGTAGGAATTATCTGCATTTCACCTAAAGGAACAACATTCAAATATTCATTTCTGCTAACATTTGAGTGCATAAATAATACAGCAATGTATGAAGCCCTGCTGATAGGTTTAAAAATGGTTACTAAATACAAGATTAAACTATTAACTGTATTGGGAGATTCTAAGCTAGTAGTTTCACAAGTGATATTGAAATATTCCACAAAGATCAAAAGGCTGAAGCAATATAGAAATGTTGCATGGGACATTATTGAGTTATTTGATGCTTTCTCCATTGAGTGGATAGATAGATATAAAAACCTAATTGTTTATTTCTTGGAGAATGTAGCTCTGAAAAGGGACATGATGTTACTTTAGTAGGAATCTCACAAGTTGAGCTTAATACCACGCCAACAATCCCTAACAACATCTACAATTAGCAAGTTTTCAATGATGACACTGATCTGATCAAGTTCTTACATTGCATTGATCAGTATGAAGCCCAAGAGATTGATTTTAATGCATTTATGGAAGAAGTAGATGGAAAAAAACTATGTTTGGTCAAGAAGTTGTGCAACTCAAGAAAAATAAGATTCCTAACGGACTAGTGGCACTGGAAAGAGTGTTTGATGGGAATGATCAAGCAGTTATGAAAAAAACACCAATAAGAAGGGAATATGTTGAAGAAATCAACCTAGGCGTTAAATTGGGATCAAAGAAGGTATACATTGGGAAAAAGATAAGCCCCACAATCATGAAGATGCTAATTGAATTATTGAGGAAGTATAAGCATGTCTTCGCATGGTTTTATGATGATATTAATTCATATAGGGAAGATCTGTTCCAACATAAAATTCCACTTAAGACTAATGCAAAACCCTTTAGAAAAAAGTAGAGACCAATAAACCCAACTTTGGAGACCAAAATGCATGAGGAAATTGTGAATCTCAGGGAGGGAGGTATCATCAAGCCTATCAGGAATTCCACTTGGGTCTCAAACTTGGTGTCTATCAGAAAGAAGAATGGAGACATAAGGTTATGTGTAGACTTTAGAAATTTGAATGTTTCTTCCCTCAAAGATAATTACCCGCTCCCAAATATGGAGGCCATGTTATAGAGGGTGACAGGTTGTGAACTATTGCCCATGATGGATGGATTCTCAAGGTATAACTAGGTGAAGGTGAAGGAATCAAAACAATATAATACTGTTGTTACCACCCCTTGGGGAACATATGTGTACATAAGGATGCCATTTCGGCTAACAAATGTTGGTGCCACATTCCAACGAGCAATGGATGTTGCTTTTGTTAATCTAATCAATAAAATAATGGTAGTATACCAAGATAATCTCACTACATACTCCAAGAAAGCAAAGGACCATTTTGCACATCTTGAGAAGATTTTCCCCAAAGCATTAGAGTATGGCATTTCCCTATACCCTAAAAAATGTCATTTTGCTATGACAGAGGGAAAGTTACTAGGGAACATAATGTCAAAGGAAGGAGTTAGAATTGATCCATAGAGGGTAGAAGGTATAGATAAGATCCCTATCCCTAAAACCATCAAGTCCATTTAGTCCTTCTTTGGACAAATAAACTTTGTAAGAAGGTTCATATCAAACTTTGTTGAAATTGTAAAACCTATCTAAAAAATGTTGA